>JBBBDQ010000258.1:2445000-2460000 GCA_037127315.1 Ascarosepion bandense
TAAGTAAGAACCAACAGACCTACCTAGGTTACTCAGGGTAGGTCTGTTGATTCTTACTTAGATTGATTCTTTCTTTGTTGCTCTACTATAGTATTGAACTCTTTAGTGTTAGGGTTCTCGTCTCGTTTTTTTTTCTTTCCTACAAGTATTTTGACGTATGTTCAAGTATATATATATATATATATATCAGCATATGCATACATATATGTATATGTGTAGGATATGCCTTGTAGTAATGTATATTGGCTTGGAATGAGAAATCCGAAAGCAGAGTTCGAACTCCAGTTGAATACGTTGCATTCACTTACACGCAAATAACCTTTGGAAAAGTATTAATCCATCACTTCTCCCTGTAGCAATGTGTTAAATAGCTAAACAGATTGGCTTCTATTGCATTGGTTGGCAACCAGTCTACTGCAGAAAGTAATGGCAATCTACAACCGGAAAATCTTCTGCCCTCTTTGAAGACGTGATCGCTCAAGCTTGCATCACGTACGGCACTTAACTGACCGTTATATGTATAAGAGTGTGCAAATTAAATATTTTTCATGATTGTTAGGAGCGAGAGGAAATGAATCACAAGTCAAAATTTAATTTAAATTGAGTTCATTCTGGTTAATTGAAAATTTGATATATATTCTATTAAGAAAATATAACAATGTTAAATTAACCCATTAGTAAGATGCAACAAAATATATTTTTTATCAAAAGTGGTTATTGTTTGTTAGAGAATATTAGAGAGAAAAAAAACTATTAACCAGAGAGAACAAGATTTAATAAAGCAGAAAGTAATGATTAACTTCATATTTATATGCATGTGCGTAGATATCCCCTCTGAATGAGAAATCGGAAAGCCGAATTGAAATTTTAGTTGAATTGGTTGCATTCACTTACGCACCAATACATTTAGGAAAGGCATTAATCCATTTCTTCTCCCTCCAGCTATGGGTTGAATAGCAGGAGAGATTGGGTTCGAAAGAGACACAATCGTCTAAGTGTGTATAACGTATGGCCTTAAACGAATTGATCTGGATAATAGAAATGAACAGCAGAACAGAATGGGTTCTATAACCTTGGTTGGCAACCAGTCTACCTCAGAAAGAAATGGCAAATAAATGCGGGAAAATTTTCTGCTTAGTTAGTCATGGATCGAAAGATTTCCCACGCACATGTGTAACACGTATGGCACTTAACTGACTGATCTGGGTGAAACAAATAATTTAATAGCAAGACAAATTATATTCTATAGCCTTTGTTGGCAACCAGTCTCTTGCAGAAAGAAATGGCAACCTATTGCGGGAGAATCTTCTACCCAGTCTGTCATGGATCGAAAGAGACATGATCGTCTAAGCGTGTATTACGTATGACATGTACTGACTGAGATATATGTGTGTTTACGTGTATAAATTTTTGTCAGACGGTATTTCGGGATATAAGGATTTGAGGATTGCACGGATTAGATATCATAATTTTTATATAATAGTTGACAAATGTTTCAATTTTCGAAAATACCTGTGTACTTATGTAAGAATATCAACGGGTCAGATTGCATATGAATATGTGTGTATGTCTGAGTGTGTGTGTGGGGGGGTGAACGGGTGACCGAGTGGTTAAAATGTTCGTTATCTAAACATGACACCATGCTCGATTTGTCAGGAAGATGACTTCTTGACGTTATCGGTTTGAAGGCGTTGATCCCAACGTGCAGCACCTTTGGAAAAGGCCTGACAACCATACCACGGGTTGACCCAATCCTTGTGAGTGAAATTCGGTAAACGGCTCTCTTTGAGAAGCCGTCGATAGTTTTGCTAGCTCAAAATCCCAAATCATCGTGAACGAGGGGTTGAGCGTCCTGGCCATGTTCAGACTGTTGTTCACGCTAGAAAACGAGCTCTCTCCCAGAAACTGTAACTAAGGTCCCCTTAGCATAGTTGCAGTATAAACCGCAGGCGGGCTCTGTTGGTGTTGAACAAACACAAGTGTGCCTGAGCAGGAGTCTACAATGGGAATTAGCTAGCCGCCCTGGCAGACGGGTATACTCGAATACGAGAGGTCAGCTATTATATATATATATATATATATATATATATATATATATATATATATGTATGTATGTATGTATGTATATTGATGCCTATATTTACACACACACATATATATATTGATATATATATTTACAATCACACACACACACACACGCACACACACACACACACATATATATATATTTATATGTGCGTGTGTGCAGCAATCTTTCATTTAAACATGTTTCTTTAAAGATTTTACTGATATTTGATTTAATTTTTCCTGTATTCTTACAAGTTTCCTTTTTGCTGGAGATAAGGAGTGTAAAAATGTTTCATAATTTTCGATTTTCAAAGTGCTTTCAGCCACTTCATAGCCATTTACATTGATGTTTTTTCGATCTAACATCAGGACAAATTAACAATATTGGAAAAATAACGTCCTTGAAAATGGCCGTTTATAATTAACTAAATCCAGTAAGTTTATAGATTGTAGCAGATAGTAGACAGATTGAAATAATTTAACATATATTTAAAAGTGTGAAATATCTTATGATGAGAGTAAGTGGTAAATTCATTACGTCGGTTTAATAAGTTAGTTTTTGGGAATTTAATTATATGAATTTGTTTTGTAAGAAAAGAAAACATTTTTTATGTAACGATTTACGTGTTCAAGCTTTTGTTAATATCTATTCCACTGTTGGAGTTTATATTTCATCTTTCAGTTGCTAACAGTATTTAGTGAGAAAAGTTGCGATACTATAGCTTTTATTATTGAGAGATAGATTATGCTTATAAAGTCGAGCCTTAAAGGTGTTTTTAGTACATATACATACCTTTAAACTAAACCTTATTAAGTGTTATACTGCAGTGTACGCTTACATTCACTCCTTATATTCCCTAAAATCTAGTAATTCTACTTTTAAAAATTACCTTTATGGCTTTAAGTTCATTTCTTTAAAAATCATTTTAATTAACAAAACACTTTAAGACTAATATTTTAATTTTTCTATTGTTCTTATATTTTTATTTTCAATCATGTCCCATCTAAAAAGCATACATTAGCTACAGTTTTGTTTTATTATTTAAATAACTGACACGTCCTGTCTGATCAATATTGCTACACTTTGCCCTTATATTCATTGGTCTACACCCACAATTCTTCTAAAATATTATAACTTCCCACTCTGCTAAAATCATCTAACATGGTGGCATTTTTTAAATTTTAAGTTTATTTAGTTATTTAAAATTTCTTTATCAATATATACATATGACCCAGCATATGAACCACATTTCACCACCAAAAGATAGCGTCTTGAACATTGAAACAGAATAGGTTACAGTATCCTATTATTATAAAAATAATAATAACTATATATATATATATATATATATATATATATGTATATGTATGTATGTATGTATGTATGCATGTATAACGTAGAATATTTGGTATTTAAGTCAGGTAAATTCTGATAGAAACGAACTCAAAAGAACTCAATATTAAATTTATTTATTTAATTTAACAGAGTAATATAATCTAGAAAATTTTAAAAATATTCTACAATTTTATTGGTAATGCATATTTCGCAGCCAAAACCTGCTGCTCGTCAGACCGAAATGATACAGCAGTTAATATTCAAAACCATCCAGAAAAGAATCACATACAGACACTCATGTGCCCATAATTTTAATTTCCTTTCTCCTTATACTGTTCGCTCTCCTTTCCCTTCCTTTTCTTTTTTTGTTTCTTTCTCTTTTTTCCGTTGATGATTTTTCTATATTTTTATTTTTCTTTCTTTCTTTCCTTTGTTTTTTTTTTTGTTTTGTTTTGTTTTAATGGGTGAGGTTTTTTTGTAGATTACCATTACAAATATCTATTCTTGATATAGGCACGTGAGTGTCTGTACATGATTCTTTTCTGGATGATTTTGAATCACTTGGGTCTGACGAGCAGCAGGGTTTTGCTGCGAAATATGTATTACCCATGAAATTGTAAATATATAAAAAAAATTTCAAGAGTATATATATATATATATATATATATATATATATATATATATATACCGGCCTGATTATTTCACGATAAATTTTTATGACGAAAATGTGTGCTACCCAGCAGGATTCGAACCTGCGACCCCTATTATTGGGTAGCACACATTTTCGTCATAAAAATCTATCGTGAAATAATCAGGCCGGTAGATATAAATATAAAATACTGTTTAATTAAAAACAGAATGTATATATATATATATATATATATATATATATATATATGCTATACAAACTTACAGCCCATAAGGATATAAGTACTGAAGATATTAGATCATACAGGCATGATGGCCTTATGATAAGGAGGAATAGATGTCATTAAAAAGATAATATATAGAGAACTTTAAAAACTTTAATTTAAAAGTGACTATTAATATAAATTTAAAAATTAGATCTCCTTATGTAGAAAAGAATATATACCAACCCTATATAAAACCATATACAAATCCTTTATATATCCACCCAAAATCTAACCTTCCTTCATCTGTTATTAAACATGTACCCTCATCAATAGAATATAGAATTAGTAGAAATCCAGCAAATGAGGACGTGTTTAATAAGCATAGTAGTTTTTATAATACTGTCTTAAAAATAGTGGATATAAAAGCCCAAATATTAAGTATGTAAAGAGAAGATCTTTCCCCGAAAAACAAAAAGGAATAAAAATATTATTTGGTATGTACCCCCTTTCAACTAAATGGTTAGCAGTAAATTAGGAAAAAATCCTCTTTTTGATTAAGAAACACTTTCCGAATAATAATCCATTAAATAAGATTTTTAAATAAAAATACTCTAAAATTAAATTAGTTGTATGAATAACGTGGAAAAAATTATAAACATCATAATAATATTTTAATTAAAAATTTAAACCAAATTGAAAATAAGAATTATACAATACCTGAAATTAACAATTTGGACAATAATAAATGTAACTGTAGAAACTATATGCAGTGTCCTTTGGGAAACAGGTGCCTTACAGAATTCATTTTCTATCAATGTACTATTTCTTCTCTAGAAAACCTTAGTAATGTAAAGATTTATGTGGGTAGTACCAACAACTCTCTGTAAAAACGATTTTATCAACACACGTATTTATTTAATTAGAATAAGTACAGAGATAGAAAATTCTGATCGAAATATCATTCCTATCTGAAAGAAACGAATAAAACTACCACATTAAAATGGAAAATTTGAAAAAAGCTAGAATATGTAAGTGTTTAAACGACACATACTTCTTTTGTCTATATAAAAAATGTATATTATTAAATTTCTTAAGAATAAATATCTATTAAATAAACGTAATGAAATAAATGCAATGTGTAAACATGGCAAAATGTTTACCTTAGAATATTGCTAAAAACTCTTCATAAAACAATTATTAACTTTAAGTCATATCAAAAAATGTTTTCTTTCTTTTTTGTTTTAGAAAATGATAGGACACAAAGAAAGCAATAGAATAATTTTATAACAATAATAGACACATCGATGGAAAAGCAGTCTAGATAGGGGTTTTGACAGACTGACACTATTGAAAGAAGAAATCATATATTCCCCAAAAATATAAACTTTTTTTCAAATTTAAAGTGTATCTCTATTCTGATTAGTTAAATTGAATATACGCACATTTTTTTCTGTCTTCCCACATCCATATATAACAAACGAATTGTTTCTTATATTCAGATAAAAATCATTTTCACAAAAATGAAATGACATTGCCTGCTGACGAGGCACATATCTCGAAACAGAAATTTCCGTGTCGCAGTGTAAACTATATTAATTTTAACTAAAATCAAATGTATATACACATATATATATATATATATATATAGTCATCCGTTATAAATACATGTATATATATATATTTATAGTTATATATATATAGTCATATATATATACATATATATAGTTATATATATATATTTATAGTCATACATATATATATATAGTCATATATATATAGTCATATATATATACATATATATATAGTTATATATATATATATTTATAGTCATACATATATATATAGTCATATATATATAGTCATATATATATACATATATATAAAGTTATATATATATATATCGTCATATATATATATATATATATATATATATATATATATATATAGTTTATCGAGACAGCAAATAATTTTCTAAACATATACTGTTAAATATAAGAGACAATGAATGCCGATTATGTTTAATCATGGGCCGTTCTAAACATCGTATTTTGGCTTTAATTTCACTTGAAAATAAAGACAAAAATTCTCCAATATTTGCGATCTGCGTTTGCTATTTTTGGTAACTGTTGCCGTTGCTTAGCGGAGTTTTATGTCAACACAAGATAAAATCGTCGCTGATGGTGGATGTTTTGTGTTACCGTCCTTATAACCTCTCTGAAGATGGTTCATGTGAGCCGAAAGCTTAATAAAAAATTATACAAATGTTGGAGAATTTTTGTCTTTATTTTCAACTGAAATTAAAGCCAAAATACGATGTTTAGAACGGCTCATTATTAAACATAATAGACATTCATTGTCTCTTATATTTAATAGTATATGTTTAGAAAATAAATATACATATATATATATATATATATACACAGATTGCTAGATAGATTGGAATAGATTCAGAAAAAAGAGATACATAAAGAAATCTCTATTTTCATCTAAATTAGCAGGTTGTCTGTGTGTATCTAAACCATCCATTTACGACGAAACACATTGATATTGCATAATGACATCTATATGTTTATGAATAAATGTACGAGTGGTGATTTAAGAAAAGCGTAGCTTAGATATAGCATAAGGTCGAACGTATGGGACCCCCAATGAGGATCGAACTCACTGCTTAACTGTAATGTCTTTAGCGAGACTCACTTTCTAACCATTACACCACCTCGAGGTGCTCTGAATAAATGTACGTGTGTGTGCGTATGTGTCACTTAGACGTAAATGTCATCCTGATTGTTTGTCTTTTAAAATGAAAAGAGTTATGGTCGCCGTTTTAAATTTATATCGACCGATTTTCTGTTTCGCATTCCATTCTAAAATTGTCAAGTGGCGGCATATTGAGATAAGAATGAACAATTAACCAATGAAATGTTTTTTGTTTGCTTGTTTTTTTCTTACAGGAATTCGAATGTACTTATGAAAATACACCAATCAAAAAAAGTAGCTACTAACACTATTCGAAATTATCTATCTATCTATCTATCTATCTATCTATCTATCTATCTATCTATCTATCTATCTATCTATTCCAATCTGTCCATATCAATCTATTCCATTCTGTTCATATCTATCTATCTGTCTGTCTGTCTGTCTCTCTGTCTGTCTGTCTGTCTGTCTGTCTATCTATCTATCTATCTATCTATCTATCTATCTATCTATCTATCTTGGTAGTTAGGTAGGTAGGTAGATTTCTCACAGTTTATATGCTTTTCTTTTATTCTTTCTACTTTTTCTTTTTCTCTGTTTCTCTGTGTCTATCTATCTTTTATTTTTATTTAGCTATCTGTTTTTCTGCCTAGAGTTACTCACTTCCTGTTTATTTGTTTTTTTTTCTTTTTCCTCCCTCTCAATATCTATCTATCTATTTATCTATGTGTGTATATATTGGTGTATATGTTCCTCATGTGTATATGTGTGCGTATTTCATTATTCATCTTTATATATATATATATATATATATATATATATAGAGAGAGAGAGAGAGAGAGAGAGAGAGAGGGGAGAGAGACTTGATTTGTCTATTTAGATAGTCCCTTAAATTTCTAAAGCAATTATTTGCCGATAACAAAAATATCGATTGATTTCATGTCATTTTCATTTAAATTAACATTAAATTAATAGTATTTTCCAAGATTTGCAGTTATGTAGAATGAATCTTTTATTAAAATGTAGAAACAGGAATTTAACATATCGTTAACCCTGAAAGAACCATGTTAGTTTATGCGATTGGGTGTGCGTGACTGTACGCGTGTATGCGTTCATGTGTACGCGTGATTAAATGTATACGTGAAAGTGTGCGTATATGAGCATGTGTGTGTATTCATGTGCGTTTGTGTTTGTGTGAATGTGTGTGCGTGTGTGTGTGTGTGTGTGTGTTTGTGATTTTATTTAGATGTCCATCTTGAATACTAAATAGTAAGTTGAATTGCAATTCTGAGATGTATATTCTATTCTCGCATTTTTCTCTTCCGGCTTCTTTCTAGTCAAGTTGATCTTTAAAAATGTAAATTCAGTGTGAATCGTTATGTTTTGTCTTCATATTTCCCGTCCTTTTGTTGTTCTCACTCCTTAATAACGTATTTTCTTTTTTCTTATATTCTTTCATACTGCATAACCCGATGCATCTTAGTGACTTTATTGCCTTGCTTAAGGTGAAAAATATTAACTGGCGACAATTTATCCATCGAAACTTGTGTGTGTATGTGTGTGTGTGTGCGCGCGCGTGTGTGTTTACTGTTCGCTTTAGAAGTATGGAACGCCAACACCAATTCCTTTGTTTTTGTTAGTCAGTGAAGACATTTGAGTTTAAGATAAAATGAGTATAAGACAAGAATTAAGCATTTCAGTTTTTTAAAAGCTCAGAACACACCACCTTTTGAATCAGATCACCCCATTTTTAGGTAAAATAAAGTAAATAAACTGATAGCTTTAAATGACTAAAATTTAATGTTTTGTTGCAAAACCCTTGCTTGCAATAACTGCATCAATCCTGGTGACCATGAACATCACCAACCTGGAGTATTCTTCATTTGCGATGCTTTTCCAGAATTTTAACGCAGTCTTTTTCAGTTTTTTTTTCTTTTTAGACTGTTTCTTTCTTCAGTCTTCTTTTCATACCAAATTTTTAAGTTGGCTATGCAAAATATTTTTCCATTGACTTTGATTGATTTCCCTTATTTTCTCAGGTTCAAAATATATTGCTTTTCTCCCATATACAGATCTCTCGTCTTCATGTTTTTTTTTTCTTTTTAATAAGAAATACAGTCTTTACAGGTGAAACCCAATGTTAAAACCAATAATTCTAAAAGGCAGCACCTGGACAACAAGAAACACCTATCAGTCACGTGTTCTATTAGTTTTATTCACTTGAAAAATTGGGTGGGGGGTAAAAAAGCTGATATATTCAAAGTTGTTAACATATTTAAATGTAAATACCAGAAAATAAAAGCTGAAATTTTTCATGTTTCAGAACAATATTGTTTTTCTCACAGGTGATATTTTAAAAATAAATGGTAAAAATTATTTATTTTAGAAAAGGAGAGGTAGTTGGAGGAAGTTAAGTAATATGATTGTGGATGTGCCAGTATTACTCAATCAAAAGTGAAAATTAGGTTCAACTATGGAGTTGGATATTTGTGTCGCGTGGAATATATAGTTGGTTAATATCAAAACATGACACATTTTTGTTTTGTCTGGCTAAGATACATACAAGGAACATACATTATTCAAATGAGTTAAGTGCCATACGTGATACACGCTTTGGGCAATCATGTCTCGAAAGAGACATGACTGACTGGGCAAAAGATTATCCCGCAGTAGGTTGCCATTGCTTTCTGCGGGAGACTGGTTGCCGACCAAGGCTATAGAACCCAATCTGTCCTGTTATTTAACACATAACTGGAAGGAATAGACGGATTAATACCTTTCCCAAGGGTATTTGCGCGTAAGTGAATGTAATGAATTCAACTAGAATTCGAACCCGGTTCCACGCTTTCTCGTTCTAAGCCGATATTCAATGCTCCACAAGGCACATCCCAAATGAGTAGACAATAGTTTTTAACAGCAGGTTGGATTTTATGCTTTTTAAAATTTTATACATCTTTCTCTGTTAAACGGGCTGGATTGCGTAGGTTAAAATTAGAATTAAGTAATTATCATATACTGAACTATATTAGAGTTCTAAAAACCAAATAAAAATAAATAAACAATATGTGGGTCATTAATTTTTAAGTAATATTAGAGTATAAGTTATAAATGAATATTATAATTTAAATTTTCAAGAGAAGTATTTGCGGTATAGTTGGATAGCCTGAGATAAATTGATAGATAATTATTAGACTGCGATAGATAGATACGAATTGAGATAGATAGATAGATAGATAGATAGATAGATAGATAGATAGATAGATAGATAGATAGATAGATTGGGATGGTAGTTTTTGTTTCAAGCTGAATAGAATGAATGCAAACAAAAAACAGCAGAATGTAATAGAAACGTTTAAATGTAAAACGCTTTGTGTTTTAGTCACATGCGTCAGTTAATGCTTGACCAGCATTGACCCACTCATACCTCATCAGACGTCTTCAGATCAACCGGGAAGACATATATGCAGACATTTTGAAGGAATAAATATTGTTTCTTATCGATCCGTTTCATAAATGCTGATTGATACGTATTTATATTTCATATTTTTATTTGACTTTTCAAGATGGTCTTTTATAACTGGGTCGGTCCTGTAAATCTACTGCTACTTTTTATTTTCATGTTTGTAGTTTCTAAATCTTTCTCAACATATTTAAAATATAAATTAGAAGCAGATGATTGAATTCCTGTTAGAGAAATAGGTTTCTAAAATATCTGTATAATTTACCGATACATACTTATTTATATACAACATGTAATGTGGTTATCTAAGATCTTATTTCTCTTAAGTTATGATTTTGAAGCATTTACATATCTATCTACCTAAAACATCTATATATATAACCAGACTGGCAACTGGGTCCCACCCATTCACAGTCAGGTTAGCCAAATGCAGACGACAATTCTACTCCTGCAGCTTCTTCTCTCGCACTTCCCGCATGTGGAACTCGCTCCCATATTCTTGCTTTCCTGACGGCTACAACCCCCAGAAATTTAAATGCAAAGTCAATACTCATCTACTAACCACTGGACACTAGCTCTCTCTCCCCACCCCCGTATAAGCTTCCCTTTCTCTCCACCTATATATCTCTCATCGCACCTGCTTTCTCAGCTTTCTATTGCTCATTTTCTAACTAGTTTGTACTCCTCACTCTTTTCTAATTAATCTTTTTACAGTTATGTAGCCCCCTGCACATCAGTGGCATTTCCGCCTTGCTCGGGGTGAAATGATTAAAAAAAAAATACTCAGTCAGTTAAGTGCTATACGTGATACACGCCGCTTGGCGATCATATCTCTAAAAAAACATGACTGACTTGGCAGAAGATTATCTCGTAGTAGCTTGCCAGTACTTTCTGCGGTAGACTGGTTGCCCGCCAAGGCTAAAGAATCTAATCTGTCCTGTTATTGAATGCAACGAATTGAACTAGAATTCGAACTCGGCTCCCTGTTTTCTCGTTCCGAGACGACATCCACTGCACCACAACGCACATCCTATACACTATATATCCTATGCACTACGTATACACTACGGTCATAATAATTAGGTCACCCCAGTTTTTAAAAAAATTATTTATTTCATACTATTTTTCGTATTTAATGCCAAGTGGATAATTCAAAATGAAAATACAATTGTTCTTTTGTTATTATTACTTTGCAAAATTTTACAAGACAGCCAGGAAGCCTTTGGTTCGGCCAGCCAATAAGAAAAAGAGACTAGCGTGGGGAAGAGAGCACAAAAACTGGAAACCAGACGAATTCATTTGATACACATGTTATTGTGCAGTATGAACAAAAGAACCATTCTATTTTCATCTAGAATTATCCACTTGGCAATAAATGCTAGAAACAGAAAGAAATACATAATTTGTTTTTTGTTTTTTTTTTAACTGGGGTTGCCTAATTATGATAGCCGGTAGTATATATATATATATATATATATATATATATATATATATATATATATATTCCTGCAGGTATAGAGTTTCTGCTATATACATGCCTATAACAGAGTTATTGATCTATTCTCATGAGTAGGTATGCCTTGTCATTCAGTTCTCACAACTCTTCAGGTCTTTTTAACAAGAGTAGATGTTTGTTCCTAGTTCCATGTTTAGGATTAGGTTTCTGGTTCCTTCTAAAGTTTTATTTTCAATATCTTTCATTCAAAATAGCCAATGCGTCTTCGTGACATTATCATATATATACTACCGGCATTCCAGATGTATTTCATACTATTTTAGTATTTGTTGCTAAATAAAACTAGAATGGTTCTTTTGTTGTTATTACTTTGAGAAATTTTACAAGGAAAAAAAGCAAAGATAAATTCATCCGAATCACTCTAAATTATGTTAATTCTTTCATTGATGGAACTGCAATATAGGTAATTATTAAATGTTTATATATTCATTTGATGCACATGTTATTGTGCAGTATTAACAAAAGAACCATTCTATTTTCATTTACAATTATTCACTTGGCAATAAATACTAAAAAAATAGTATGAAATACAAATTTTTTTAAAACGCTTCGGTGGCCTAATATTTATGGCTAGTAGTGTGTATTTAGTGTATCGAGGCAGCAGATAATTTTCTAAATACATAGTTAAATATAACAGACAATGAATGTTTATTAAGCTGGCTCTAAGCTTTCGGTTCATATGAGCCATCTTCAGAGAGTTTACAGAGATGTTAACATAAAGACATACACAATCAATGATGATATTATCTTGGGTTGACATAAAACATTGCTCTGCATTCATAGACACAGTAAAAAGAACCTTCAGATATTTAAGGCCATCTGGATTAAATCAAAACAACCCACACTTAACAAAATCACATTTCAATCTGTTCACAACACATTTAGAAATATGGCCCTGTTAATATTTCGGCCTCTCACGCGGTGTGACTTCATAGAACTGCATGACAAATTTACGAACTGTGTCTGCTATTCAGTGACTGTTATCATTGCATAGCAATTTTTGAATATCAACACAAGATATAATCATATTTGACGGTTGCTGTTTTTTGTTAACGCCCCTGTAACCTCTCTAAAGATTGCTCATGTGAGCCGAATGCTTAAAACCATCATAATAAGATATATATCCGAATGTTGTATTTATTTTCACCTGAAATTAAAGCCAAATTAACATGTTCAGAACGGCTCATGATTAAACATAATAGACATTCATTGTCTGTTATATTTAACAGTATGTTATGTTGCGTGTAAGAATTATTGTGAAATAAATACAAACAACGTAATTGTATAAAGTAGGTGTATTACCAGGAAGAGTAGTATTTACAAAGATGTCGTTAGTAAATACTACACTTCCTGGTAATACACCTACTTTATACAATTACGTTGTTTGTATTTATTTCACAATAATTCTTACATTATCAACGCCGAGGTGGTTCAGCATCTCACAGCACACAGGCTCCTCTCGGACAAGCAGTATGGTTTCCGCTTCACCAGGTCTACTGCTGATGTGCTAACGACCATCACCGAGTACGTATATCAAGCATTTAGCAGACCGCCCGCAGTCTCTCTCTTACAGGCGCGACGTGCCTTCCCTGTGTCTCTTCTATAAATACTTTCACGGCTTCTGCTCTGATGAACTTAGATCACTGGTGCCCCCTAGGTTCGAATTTACACGAGATACTAGATTAGCAACTAGATCCCACCCTTTTACAGTGAAACAGATAAAATGCAACCGCAACTTCTACTCCAACAGTTTCTTTTCTCGAACTTCCCGACTGTGGAATTCCCTTCCACATGACTGCTTCCTCGACGGCTACAATCTCCAGGAGTTTAAACGTAAGGTCAATAGACACCTCCTAACGAATTAACTCGCTTCCATTCTTTCACTCTTCCCACCCACCCAACTATCTATCACGCCCCTTCTGACATTTCCTCTATCTAACCACGCTTCCTATTTATCTCCCCCTATGTAGCCCCAAGCGCAATAGTGGCAGTGGAATGCCTTGCTTGGGGTGAAATAATTAAAAAAAAAAAACAGGTTTAGCAGAACGTATTGTCGTGAGACGTAAGAGTCTGACCAATAGAACACTTCCGGTTCAATACCGGAAATACCCGACTGACTTGTTCACTCGGCTGACTTCCGAGGTCTTCCCCGAGGTATCATCACGACTCCTTTATGTAGTGCTTAGCACAGTCCATTACTGTAGACAAAGGTGGAGAGCGCCCCAACACAGTATATGTTTAGAAAAATGTGTGTGTGTGTGTGTGTGTGTGTGTGTGTGTGTGTGTGTGTGTGTGTGTATGTATGTGTGTGTGTGTGTGTGTGTGTGTGTGTGTGTGTGTGTGCTTGGGTATAAGTTAAAGATCAAATGCTGATCAAATATGAATCGGAATTCAACCGAATGACAAAATAAAGAACAAATAAGAAATGTATAAAACGATGTGCATTGTGGTGCAATGGATGTTAAATCAGAATGAGAAATCGGAGTGCCGAGTTCAAATTCCAAGTGAATTTGTTGAAGTCACTTACACGCAAATACTTTTGTAAATGGTATAAATATATTCTCCCTCCAGTTATAGGTTAAATACCAGGACATAAATAGTAATATAGCCTTGTTGGCAACTCGTCTACCTCAAAAGGAAATAGCAACATACTGCGGAAAATATCTTCAGCTCAGTCAGACATGGCTCGAAAGAGACAATCGCTCAAGTGCGTATCACGCATGGCATTTAACAAACTGATAACAGTCTGACATGTTTTACTTTTATTAAAAGCAATAATTAAAAAATCTTAATCTCAATAAAAATAAAAACGATAAGCGTTTTCAACTATTTGTTCTTCATTTTATCACACACACACACACACACACACACACACACACATATATATATATATATATATATATATATATAAATTGATACGAAATTTAATTATGGCTTTAAAGACAAAAAAATTTATTATCATCGGTCATGCCAAATTTTAACTATTTCAAATTTCAACTATTTGTTCTTCAGATATATATATATATATATATATATATATATAACGGAAAATTTCGGAGATTCACGAAAA
>JBBBDQ010000258.1:2462500-2617500 GCA_037127315.1 Ascarosepion bandense
AATATTTAAACAAATTCTTTTTGTGGGGTGCAGTTTCTCATACAACGTTAAAGTAAATCGATTCTCCATTTTCAATCCACTATAAGGTTGTATGAGAAACAAGTCCCCCACCTAAAATTCTTTAAATATTGAAATTTTTGCAAATTCTTTTTGTCATTCGTAAAGTGTAAAGTGTAGAGATAATATTGCACTGAAAAAGTCCAAAAAATTTGATAATGAACAAATTTAGAGGTGGCGGTAATGTCGCACCGGTGATTGGTTTCAAAATAGAGGCTCGATTTACGTTTTATGAGAAACTGTTCCCCCCAGAAAATGTTTAAATATGAAAATTTTTCAAAAGTTTTTTGTCAGTCGTAAAGCTATGTGGATAATCGATGGGACTGCACTGAAAAAAAGAAAAAAAAGAAAAAAAGAAAAACAACGAAATTAAACGTGGTGGTAGTCTGCTTCAAGTCCGCCTAAAAGACGTTTATAAAGAAATTTTGAATTGCTACAACATAGAAAAGGGTTTAATGCACAAAGCCGCATTAAACAATTGTTTTGGAGACAATGAATTTGCCCGATGAATTTACTGACGTCTAACGTCTTTTTATCAATTTCAAAATGTGATACAAGAAACTGTAATGGAACCTTGTAAGGGAAATTCCTTCACACGCAACATATTTCTTTGGCGCCTGGGTAAGTATTTCTCAGGATGCACATCTCTATTGAATTTTTAGGCTAAGGGACAGACCTGATGCTGCTGAATGGGCTAGAAAACAGCTATTTCTGAATAATTCAATAGAAAATTCGACCTTGAATCATGTACTGGGCTCCTTTTTTTTCTGTTTTTTTTTTTGTAATTTTTTTTTTTTTTTTTTTTGAGTGGGCCGGGTACGGTCTTCTTCAGTGCATTAAATTTTCGAAATTTCTCTATTATCACACACACATACTCACTCACTCACACACACACACACATACCCGCTCTCACACACACACACACACACACACACACACACACACACACACACACACACACACACACACACATATTACCGGCCATAATTACTAGGCCACACCAGTGTTTTAAAAAATTATGTTTCATACTATTTTTTAGTATTTATTGCCAAATGAATAATTGTAAATGAAAAAGAAATGGTTCTTTGGTTAATACTGCACAATAACATGTGCATGAAATTAAATTATAAATATTTAATAATTACCTTTTGCATTTATATATATATATATATATATATATATATATATATGTACTTGTTTAAACGTTTTTCATGGATACTGTGTTTGTTTAATTGTTTTTTTTTATTGGTCTGAATAATCGAAAAATCCTGTTTGGGAAATAAGCAAACTCCAGCATATTTTACTAACGAGATTTCTTGATGAGTCAGGTCGGTATATATATACTGTATGATTAAAAATGAGTATCTACTCAAATACGAGTATCTAGTAAAAATAACATTTAAGCAAATAAATTAAAAATATGTCGGAGTTAATCTATTTCGTAACATATCGTAATATATATATATATATATATATATATATATATATATATAGGTATGTTTATATTTATGTATGTATGAATGTGTATGTGTGTGTGTGTAAAAATTCAGATGTAATTAAAAGTATACCTGTGAAAAAACAATATTAATTTATAACAAGTAAACTTATCTTAGCCGATGCTTTTCATCCTTTGATGGACTTCAACAATTGAAATGAATTCTACTCAGCATCATCCAGTATCTGTTACTACTGTTAAAAGACGACTTCATTCTGTTGGGCTTAAAGGTTGTGTAGCAGTTAAGAAACCACTGTTAAAGAAGGAGAATAAGGAATGAAATTGATCGTACAGTTCGAAATAAATTTCCTAAAAATGAACAAATGTTGTATAAATGCTTGCAGGATGCTTGGAAATCACTTTCACCGACTTATTTTTATAAGTTATTAGAAAGAATGCCAAGGATTTGCTCTGCAGCAATAAAGGCTCGTGGTGATTTCTTTGATGAAAAGAAAATATTAATTAAATTTGGAATTACTCTATGCTAATTTTGGTTTTAATTATTGTACAATTGTGAGCAACAATGAAATATATCTATATTTATTCTTCTAAGACATAAAATGTTATTTCTTTCTCTTAGAGAATAAATCTAAGTGGTCACAAACTTATGGTCGGTAGTGTATATGTCAGTCAGTCAGTTAAGTGCCATGCGCGATACACGCTTGGGCGATCATGTCTCGAAAGAGACATGACTGACTGGGCAGAAGATTATCCCGCAGTAGGTTGCCATTGCTTTCTGCTGTAGACTGGTTGCCGACCAAGGCTATAGAACCCAATCTGTCCTGTTATTTAACCCATAACTGGAGGGAAGAGACGGATTAATACCTTTCCCAAGGGTATTTGCGCGTAAATGAATGCAAGGAATTCAACTGGAATTCGAACTCGGTTTCTCGTTCCGAGCCGATATCCACTGCGCCACAACGCACATCCTAGTGTATATGTAGTAAACGTTATTTCTAGTGAGTACACGCGGTTTGCGGCGTAACTTATTGTTCAGAAAAGTTATTTATTTAAATTCTAAATTCTTAGCAAATATCTACCTGTATTAGGCAACGATATTTTTCAGTCAATTTACTTACTGTGTGCTCTTTCTTGGCCTGTGTTTAAATCAATTCAAAAAAAGATATACTGCCTGTCTTTAAAACTAATTAATATCATTTTCATTTCATGTACAGTGCTATTCCTGGTAGCCATGTAGTTACGCCACTTTAAATTAACTCTCACCTCTGCTGTAGCCTGGTATTGAAATCTCCCGGTCAAGTTACTGGAACTACCCAACGTCTACATTCACTGGGCTATGTGTTTTAAGGAAATGGGATGAGAATGAAATAAAGGGTTCGATTCGAAATTCCTAGTGCCTGATGAAGGCCGGAGCGTACAACGGCTGAAACGTCGTAAATATGGCAATGAAGATGACGACAATAGTCCAAACAAAGTAAATAATGTAAACACTACCCCATCTCAGAAGTATAGACAATTACTTAAAAATATGTATTTCGAACAATGTTCTATTAAAATAATATCAAATAATATTCAATAAGAGTCTTTAGTTTACTAAGAGACTAAGAGAAGACAATCTCTTAAATACAAACCTCTATACTGATTTTGTGTAGATAAGGGTAGACTGAATTCTTTAACCTTGGTACGTAATCTTCCTAAAGATGATGATTCGATAAAAATCCTGAGCTTCCAGTATACTAATCTGATTGGTGTGAGTAAGGCCATACAGCTGTAAAACTCACTCCAATATTTCCTGATGGTTTATTTACATATGATAAGTAGACCATGTATAACCTGGAACCAGCCTATCAAAAACGATTTAAGTTGAGATTACACCCAGGCCTTACACAAAATCGTGCAACCTGGAAAAGAGCCAACAAGAAAAACCCCGCCCAACCCATGTTAGCATGGAATCAGACGTTAAACGATGATGATGACGATGATGATGAGTATAGAATTCTAATAATATTTAATATTACCTAATAATATTTAATATTATCTAATGATATCTAATAATAACGAATACTTTAAGATTAGAGATAGTATGGTGATAATGTTTTTAATGAAAGCGAAAGTTGTCCTATATAAGTAAGATTAACACGAACTAAAAGAATGTATAAATCTTTCTTCGGTGATTTTGTGTGTGTTTGTTCTTTCTTGGGATAATCTTGGTTACGATATCTCCACTGATCTCAGAAAATGTTTTTAGCGTAGTTCGAATGATTTAATTGACATATTTAATTTTTACAATTTTTGCTTTACAGTTAACTTTGAACTTCAGTGAAATACAGCAAGGTCTGCGGATAAGGATGTGAGTTCTTTGTTTTGTGAAGGACAGTTTTTCTTACCAGAATCTATCTTACACGTCTACCATACATCCATGTTTAGAATATTGCTTACACGCAGTCTTGTTCTTCTGCTATATATATATATATATATATATATATATATATATATATATATATATATATATATATATATATGTATAGGAAAGAATATTAATAAAAAAAGTTTTGAATTTAAAAATGTACTTTTTTTGAACAGTATTTGTTTATTTTTATTATATTTTATATTTCAGACCGCCCTCGGTCCTTCATCAGAAACAACTGATTTTTAAATTTGAATTAAAAACGTATTTCACGATAGCGTTCGAATATTTTTTTTGTTTACATCACGTAATTTAAAAATCAGTTGTTTCTGATGAAGGACCGAGGGCGGTCTGAAATATAAAATATAATAAAAATAAACAAATACTGTTAAAAAAAAGTACATTTTTAAATTCAAAACTTTTTATTAATATTCTTTCCTATACATATTAAGACAGTATACGTGGATGATCATCACTATATATATATGTATATATATATATATATATATATTGAAATTGTTAATAAAATCCAAAGAAAAATCTCTATTGTTATTGGTCGTGACCTGGCATCACGGCTTCAATCTCTTTCCCGTCATCGTAATGTAGCTTAGTAAATAGTTCTGTTGAATCTACTCTCTGGCTAGAGTCTATGAATTTAAGTGCAGTACTAGATTGTTGGCAAGGTTTCATCATTTTACAGTAGAAACGTCGGGATTTAACCGTAAGTTTAATGCTATCTTTTTTTTTTTTCTTTCGTAGTTCTTTCGGAATTCTCTTTCGGGTTCTTGCATTCCAGTTAATGTTGATCTTCAAAAATGTAAATGCAATGTCAACCATTAACATAAATTCTGTTATTTTAATGTTCTGGCTCTTTAATAATGTCTTTTTTTCTGATACTCATTCTTACTCAGTGACCTTCCTACGTGTTAGTGGCTTTGTTGACTTTCTTGAGTTGAAATGATAAGAAAAGCAATGTCAGTCGTTACCTTCTATGATTTTAATTCCTATTCTTTTATTGTTCTTTTTCTTCAATACTGATATTTTTCTCTCATATTCTTTTACATTTAATAACCGTTTCCGTCTCGTGGTTCTTCTGTCTGCCTTTAGGTGAAACGTTTAATATATATAGAAATATATTTATTAAATATATATATATATATATATATACTATATATATATAGTATATATATGTATATATATATATGTATATATATATATATTTATTACTGAATATATGTATATATTCAGTAATGAATTAGAGCACTCTGGCTACTAGTGTATGATACATCATACGCTAAAAGTCTGCCTTTTTCTACCGAGCGCCTATAGCTCAGAGGTATAATCGCCGACTGACACAAATTCAATCGGGTTTCAATCCTGGGTTAAAAGCAATCGGATGTCTAACCGTACTTGTATGTGGGTGACTAATATATATATATATATATATATATATATATATATATATATATATATATATATATATAATCATCCACAGACAGATCTGTTTCTTTGTATCACAGCTCATCAGTGTGGTCAGATACATCCACTTGCTTCTGGCCGGGATCGAAAATTCGACCGATTTGGTGTAGGGCGCATAGAATCAGAGAAATGAAATTTTAACGTGTTGTATATAAGCAGTGTATACACACGCCAGTCACCGAAAGAGCACAATTCATTTCTGAAGAATAATGATTATATCGCGGAAGTGGAAAGTGTTTTTAAAATTTCCTTCTCTAGAGAACGCAATCGTAATGAGACCATTATATATTAGTCATTATATTATATATATAATCTTTTCAGAGGGAAAGCAACTTGATTTAAAGAAGTTATAGAAGAACTGATATTCTAAGAAAATAATTCCTGTAAACTTTCGAAGTTGTAGCTTCACTGGCAAGATTATTCCTCCAAATCAGACATTTGTATCAGCTATGATATTAATTGAATCAGTAAAGACCTAAAAAAGAAAATAATACGACACCACCGGAAATAAACCTTCGAGCTTCGACTGCTCATATCAATAGAACACTCAGCCGTTTAAAAAAATAATGTTCGATTTTTCTTAGTTTCTCAATCGGAAAATCTTTGCTAAAAGGCTTTGTAGGCAGCACTGCGTGCAAAGTTGCCTTCGTATCTGAAATTTGGTTAACGGAAGATAGTTTCAATGATTTTGTTTTGTTTTAAATATATTTTTTTCTTTTTGCCATAGAATCGCGGCAAACGGAACTCTGGAAATCTCTTAGGAGATGTTTTACAGCGAATTAGAATGTGATGCGTCTTCTCTATGTGCGTTTCGGTTTTTGCAGTACTGAAACGGCTGGAATATTTTCGTGTTTACTACAAAAATTAACCTCGTTTTCACATCGGAGAGGATTGTTATGCCTCGAGAAGCACGTTTCGGATCAGTGAATATCATTCGCGTAAATTTTCTAAAGCTGTCTCTTTACTCGTAAAATAATGTCCTCAAACACATACTCTGAATCTTTCTTCTGTAAAAAAGGCACGGATAACAGAGCGAATAATGGAAAAGACCTATATGGTGATTACCACGTCTTACTTAGTAATAAGACGCCCCACCTCAAATCTCGCATAATTTGTGATAGATTCCCACTCGTTTCAACGTCCATAGCTCCTAAGATAACTGTTCGATTTTATAGATATTACGCATATATGTGAGTGAAACTCTACACTCTTCATTGGATTGAATCAATATGGATGCATATGTATCACCATATGCCTCCTCAGTTGAAAAGATGGTCTACAAATTTTGTCGCAAATAACACAGGCACGGTCGACAGGACGATGAGGCATGTTGTCTTTAATTTCAGTTGAAAATAAGGACAAAAATTCTCGAACATGTGCAAATATGTGCGTTTATGAATCAGTAAAGAGGTATGCACTTGTCAAATAATGGAAGGATTTTCTATTCTAAACAGAGCATCATGCATGAATCGTAAACGAAACATATTTCCGTTTGAAATTCTAGTGAAAATATTGTATTAAATATATATATATATATATATATATATATGTGTGTGTGTGTGTGTGTGTGTGTGTGTGTCCGAGTTCCAGTGGGTTACACATTTTCCAGTTTCTAACATCACTCTTACAAGTGGGATGTGGCGAGCCTCTCGTTGCTCAATCGCTACTTACATGGAAAGTGCGCTGACGAACTACATTTCTCGGTCTCCCAAGTCCTATATTCCGATTTTTGTTCCTGGATAACTGCTTCAATTGAGTTTGATTTGTGTATCTTTGGAAGTCCGTAAAAATTACTGGTCTTTGAAGTAAAGTCTGTAAGAAAATCTTTTTCTATTTTTGTTAATATTCTAATGTGTGTAAGGCATTTTTTATGTGATTTTTTCATCTATATTCTGGTTGATTTTTTTGTAGTCATTTTCGTCTCCTAGCATATCTTGAATCTTTGTTTTGTAATAAGTTTTATTCATAATGTCTACAGCACCGCCTTTGTCTGCTTCCTTTATTATTATATCATTGTACTTACGGATGTTTTCTAGTGCTAGTCTTTGCTTGTGTGTGAGATTGCTATGGATGTTGTGTTCGTTTTGAAAGCCTGTATGCCAGATTTTTTCCAAGAATATGTTCATTTCATTTGAATTGTTGTTTCGTTAGGGCAATATTTAGATTTATTTTTTACTATTGGGTTATCGGTAGTGTTTTTGTTGTTGTGTAATGTTTTAAGAAGTCTAAATTTTCGTTCGAATGCTTTAAGATCTTTTTTTAGGTCTGTAATGTTCTTTTTTGGGGGACAGAATTTTAGACCTAATTTTAGAAGGTTTATTTCTTCTTTCAAAGGGTATGAAGAAAGATTAATGAGAATGGATTTTGTAGTTTTTAGATTTTTTAAATTAGTGTTTTCCTTCTGATCGGATATTCTAAAAATGTTTATTAATTGGTGAGGTATCTCTATTCATATGTTTAGAAATTTCGCGGTGGTAGGTGTCTGGGTTGAAGAATGTGGTGTTTGTATGTCTGGGTGGTCTTTGGTGGGTGAGTGTATTTCTGTACAGGGATTTGTAGTAGTAGTTGTAGTGTTGTACATTCTGTGTTTTGGGGAATGTTTTGTATTTTTGTCTGTTTGTGTTATGAGATAGCGGCCCTTTACGTGTGTTCATTGATGTTTGGCCTGGTATGGGTGGATGTGTAGGTATGTGAATATTATAATTATTGTTATGAAATAATTGTTTGTTGCGTGGATTTGTTACTATGTGGTTCGGTGAGATTTTTTGAGTGTACCTGATGTTTGGATGTGTTTGTGTGTTACAATAATGCGGTCTGAAATGTTTAGGTCTATTTTGTTTCTCATATGGGTGTCCTGGGTAGGTGTTTTGTCCAGGGTTTCTTTTCTTAATAATTCCCTGTTTGGTGTGTCTTGTGTTATTTTTTTTTCCGGTTCTTCCTGATTTGATAGTGCTTTCAACTATGTTATATTCATATATATATATATATATATATATATATATATATATATATATATATATTGCAAAAAGATGATATATAAAACTTTTTTATACCAGAAAAATGTTTTTAAGAAATTTGACGAATGGAAATATTAGGTTGTCCCAAAAGTTCGTAAGCACTTGCGAAATGGTCCAGCATAATCGAGACAAGCGATGGGTACAGAAAGGGCAAGAGACACCGTCGGTTCCAAAACAAGATCGATTCGGCAAAAAAGTTATGTTGTGCGTTTGGTGGAACTTTGAAGGAATCGTGCATTTTGAGTTGGTTCTGAATGGTCGTGCCATCAGTGCCGAACTTTACTGTCAGCAACTTGAGCGAATCTACGAAAAGTTGAAGCAAAAGTACTCGGCTCTGATCAACCGAAAGCTCGCTTTGATGCAGCAGGACAATGCCAAGCCACACACCGCTAGAAAGACCAAAGGCAATCTTGAGGAGCTAGGCGGCGTTGAGGTTCTGCCTCATCCAGCCTACAGTCCTGACTAAGCTCCATCAGATTACGGCCTTTTCCGCTCAATACAACACTTTCTGAAGAGCAGCCAATTCGATTCGTTTGATGAAGTCGAGAAAGCATGTCAAGAATTCTTTGATTCGAAGCAGACTGAATGGTACTTTTGCAGATTGATGGCAGAAAGTCTTGGAAAATGTTGGTCTTTATTTTGAGCAATCATTTTTGTTGCTTTTACGAGTAAAATTTCAGTTTTTTGCAAGTGTTTTCTAGTAACCTTAGATTACTTGGCGAGTAAAATTTCAATTTTTTGCAAGTGTTTACGAACTTTTGGGACAACCTAATAGTTTCATTGAAACGAGATTTGATTACGCGTTTTACCTTTCTAGGATTCTTCAGATAAAAAACGGAAGAAATAAATGTGTATATGTATTTGTGTGTATGCTTGCATAATGAACAATAGTAATGTTTTCTCTAAGCTGGCGTTTCTCGTGGTTAAAGAAGAAAGAAAATGAGTGACTTTTAAAAATTTCGCTAATATTTATTCTGCATGAATAAAAAAAATGTTCGATATGGTAGTCATGTAAATAATTTGAAAAGCTGTTGTTGACAAGCGGTTGAGAAAATAAATTTTCGTACGCTCTCGTGAAGAAATGTTTAATAACGCCAATTCCGTATCAAGGAGGACATTAACTAATAAAAATAAGGTGGCAAGAATATTTGCTCGTGTTTTTTTTTAATATACTGAAATAGTGAAAGTATAATTCTTAGAATCTGCAAGAGCATCCAGTAATGGGAGTTCGTTTTTTGGCTAAGTTCATATGTGAAGTTAAAAAGAGAAATTTGTTCAAAAGTAGTTTTAAGATTATCGATTTCGTTTTTATTGTCAGCTAAAATATACTGAACACACACACACACACACACACACACACACACACACACACACATATATATATATATATATATATATATATATGGATCAGAATTGGACCAGATGATAGAATAAAGAAAAAGATCAAAGAAAAAATGTATCTCAACCTAACATGTTTCTCTTATATATATATATATATATATATATATATATATATATCACCGAAGTTAAGCAACGTTGAGCCTTGTCAGTACTAAGATGGGTGACCGCTTGGGAATACCAGGTGCTGTAAGCGTTTAGTGACGGATGTGCATTGTGGTGAGGTGGATGTCGGCTTGGAATGATAAAACGTTGAGCCAAGTTCCAATTCCAGTCGAACACTCTGCATTCACTTACGCACTGGTACCCTTGGGAAAGGTATTAATCCGTCCATCACTGCAGTTACGGGTTAAATAACTGAGGTCTGCTGTTCATGCGAACTTCTGCACCAATTGTTTGTTATCAGCATTTCCCAAATATGTGGATGGTACTATGGAAGCCTTCACCACTCTAAACGTTTATTTGTGTTGCAGTGTAACTGAGTTAGACACTCCTACGTCGAAATCGATGGGAGAGTCCATAATATATATTGATCAGAATTGGACCAGATGATAGAATAAAGACAAAGATCAAAGTAGAAAATGTATGTCAACCTAACATGTTTCACTTATATATATATATATATATATATATATATATATATATGATAAAATATAGTTTTTAGGTATGCTATATTTATGGGTTAAAGTGATCAATATCAGGGATACAGCGAATGTAAATATATAAATCAACATGTAAATGTGTTGACTTCCGTGTCGAGTTTTTAAGTTTATTTTATACTAAAGGTGATAATTTATTTTATACAAAATCGTAAGGCCTGAATCCGTTTAGCATGGAGCAGATTTCGTCTTTTTCTGTTGACTTATATATATATATATATATATATATATATGTGTGTGTGTGTGTGTGTGTGTGTGTGTGTGTGTGTGTGTGTGTGTGTGCGTTTACACTTATATATATATATATACACGTGTGTAGGTGTGAGTTTCTGTGGGAAGAGACTTTCTTTTATATGAGTTTCTTTGAAGATGGATGACATAATTTTTCAGGATGTGCGTTGTAATGGAGTGGATATCGACTCGGAATGTAAAATCGAGAAGCCGAGTTCGAATTCCAGTTGAATTCCTTGCATTCACTTACGATTATATTTAACCTACTCAGACGCATATTGATTAAACCTCGTCTCCAGTCTCGAATCGTAATAATAGTAAGTGATGCCGAGACACGAAATCAGAACCAGTTATATTGCTGATTCTTCTTTGGATTTTATCAAGGACCTCTAGATATATAGCCGGAGAACTGGACCATATGGGGCGGCAATACTCAAATCTTAGACGAATGGCACACATAAGTATATGATAGATTCAGGAAATAAAAAATGTCTGGGACTAGGCAAATTTTATTAGCAGCTTTATCAATGGATTCAGTAGAGCTTTTCTCTTCATAACTCCCGAGAACATTAGCCTAAGAAGATGCAACGAGTCACTTCCCTGGAGGGTTGCATCAGCCATGCTGATAGAAAAAAGGGGATCTTTTAGCTGATTAATAGAAAGCAGTTTAGTTGTGGAGAAGTTAAAAGTAAAAAGATATTTTCCCCTAGTTAACAACAAATTGAAGTTCGTTTTTGATATCAGCCGCTAATTTGAACTTATCGAGCCGATTGGACTTACTATCAAGACAGGAGTAAATAGTTGTGTCATCAGCATAGACGATGTAAGGAAAAGTCTTTCTCAGAGACCGTCTGATGTACGTTTCGAATGAAGAGCTCGAGACCTCGCACTCACACAAACTGGCCGATTAAAATTCAGGAAGTTCCAGAGTTAACGAAGTATGATGCTGGGCATGAGAGTCTGCGTTTTGGTTCATCGCTTAGGCTGCATCTCTACATCATTATACATCGATTTTTCAGGAAGTCTTCTTTTGTCTGTTCATGAAATAAAAATTGCCCGTGAGGCAGTAAGATACACGTTGCTGGTCGTTCAAAATAATCTGTCTGTCGGTCGACGAAAGAAAAGTTTAGTGCTGTCATCCGTGCACTCAAACGTGTTGAAGACCTACTTTTGCCTCATACCCAGGAGTTTTTTTGTTTTTTTTTGTTTTTTTTTTTGCGAATTTCCCTTCAGTGAAGAAATTTATCATTGGTCGGTTTATTTGGTTTAGCGGCATATCAACATCTATAGGTTATTTAATATAAAAACCTAAATATTTTGAACACAATTTTATGGATTCAACTAAATATATTTTAAACGCAATTGTATGCCTTTCATCATCATCATCATTTATCCATCACACCCACTGGTACATAGGGCAGCAACTTCTTTCGTTGCTGTAACAAACTTTTTTTTTTATCGTGGCAGGGTTGTTAGCCTTGCATCCACCCCTAAACCTGGAGGACCAGTGAACCATTCTTGGTCCTTACGTTTACAGCAGTATAGCCCGGCGTTGTTCGGGTGTAATGAAAACTTTAAAACTAATCCATGGTCCTAGAGCTCAGACTAAGCCTAAAGAATATTTGTGTGAAGTTTGGTGAGAATCGGATAAAAATTGTGGATTTGTATAAAGGACATACAGACAGATAAACAGACACACACACAAACATCTTGCCTTTTATATATATATATATGTCGATTTTCTGCACTATTGTAAGAACTGCAACCTTGAAACTTCTGAATATCGTTTCTTATGATTTTGTCTATGATTGTACTGAATTTGATTAAAATCGGACCACTTCTTCTGTAACCCGATTTTTTCGATTATCGATATTTATCGGGGTTACCTTGACACAAAACCTAGCTAAGAACACTCGCAGACGCTTATAGTACAACTGTGTAAATTTTCAAGAAAATCGGTTCAGCTGTTTCGGAGTCGGACACACACACACACACACATACACACACAGACAAAGTTCCATTTATAAATAAGTTTAGATAGATGTATTGCTGATATTTTTACAATAAAAATGTATTTTTATATTTTCACGGTGGATGGTTTATGTTTGGGGGTTCATAATTATAATTTATTTCGAGAATCAAAAGTAATAATGATTTTAGACAAATTATACGGTTTAGTTCAATAGCATTGTCCTAGATTGAAAAGCTCAAATCGCTCAATACAATAGCAGAGCAAATAAATAAGTAGCTGAACTAGAGCCAACTGACCTATCAAGGTTTTATCAAATGGATCGTCAGGGCAAGTTATATATATATATATATATATATATATATATATATATATATACTATTACGCTAGGGGAATAAATATTATTAAATCAAATATAATAAGGTCCAGTACTTACCGAAGATCGACTCGTAGGTTTCGTAAGTTTTCTATCCCTTATTGCGGCTTTTGGCTAGAATGATTCCATTCAGTAGTCAGTGTAATCATTCTTAAGTTATTGAAAAATTACAAAACACTGAATCGACATTTGCTAAGTATAGAATATTTTTATATCTTATTTAATAATAAGAAATAAATAATTAATTAATGCGCATTCTATATTTCTATACCAACATTCGATTGGTGCTTACATAATACTTGATTTGTGTTATAAAAAAAATTCTTCATTACTAACCATAATAATTGAAAATTGATTTTTTATTTTTACCGATGTACATATTAGCCACACTAATCGGAAATTACTGTATATAAATCTCAACTCTAACGGCTGATGCAAGACTTCTGGAGAGCAAGCCATGGGGCCTCATTAGTCTTACCTTTTCAGCCTACCTGAAGGGGAACGACTACATCGAATCTATAGCTGTATATACTTGAAGGCTGGGTCTCTGTATCGAGCCAGAAATTTATTTTTCTCTTCAGAATCCATCTTGTATATATATAAATCTACGATTCGTCCGTGCAATGAATGCTGTTGCCATAGCTGAACGGGTGCTCCTGCGATTCATCCCAAGGTTTTCCATAATATCCAAAGAAGGATCTACAGTGTAATCTATCCTGACTTGGCACCTCGATTTCAAACACTTTCTCACAGACGTGATATTGGCTTCCCTCCGTCTTTTCTACAAATATTTTCATGGCATCTGCTCTTTTTTCCCTGATGCCCCGGCCACATAAATTTAAAACGTGATACTATATTGGCATCTAGGTCCCACCATTTTACTGTTTAAATATTTAAATGTAAACGACACCTCTAATACATTTCTTTTCTCGCACTACCCGCTAGTGAAACTCCCTTCTGTTTACTTGCTTCCCAATTAGATACAGTCTCCAAAAATTTAAATGCAACGTCAACTGCTATCTTCTGTCTTCTTGAATCCAGTTCCTCTTTTATCCTTTCTTCAATACCACCTGCACCCAGTCTTTTCTTTCACTGTAAGCCACTGCGGACAAGTGGTGGTCTCGGTTTGCTTGGGATGAAATGATTACAAAGAACTGTCCAGTCAATGATCACTGAATGTTTTCTACATGGAATCGACTAACTTACCATTTCTAAAATGTACAAATGAGCAGTGCAATATATCGTTCGCGATCTGAATATCTATGGTTATATTTTTCTAACTGTTAACCAGAGTGAGAGACGAATGATGATATTGTGTGTGTGTGTGTGTGTGTGTGTGTGTGTGTGTGCGGGATACTATCATGAAACTTGGAAGGCAAATTCTTTCAGACGCAACATATTCTTTTGGCATTTGGTTAAGTGTTACTCGAGATGCGCATCGCTGTTGCATTAAAAATTTTAGGCTCAGGTGCACGACGTAACGCCTCCGGAAGTGTCGTAGAGAACGGAGCATTTTCTGAATAATTCAATAGAAAATGTGAGCTTGAGTTATGAATGGTTCTTTTTGGAGGGCGGGGCGTTGAGGGAGACGTGCAAGGTCTTTCTTACATTACATATGACTGTCATATCCTACTAGTATGAAATAGCAAATAACTTCTATGTTTGTTTGGCATTAAAAAGATTTAGCATCTGCTTTTTCAGTGTATTGGCCAATCATATTTTCTAGTATTTTATATATATATATATATATATATATATATATATATATATATTACTAAATATATATATATATATATATATATGTGTGTGTGTGTGTGTTTGTGTGTGTGTGTGTGGGTGTGTGTGTGTGTGTGTGATCGATCAGATGACAACAAACTGAAGCTCTAACCAATAAAGGAAATCCTCTACTGAGAGCTTAGCTTAATTCAAATGACCAAAGGCCTTGTTAGGATCAAACTTGCTGGCAATGTTTTGTGAGACAAACGTCGTGCAATAAAAATTGAGTCGCAACCTCAGTGACCTTTTTCAAAGTCTGGAATATTCAGAAGACCGTAAAAGAAATTAATTGTGCGTATAATGCTCTTATTTTGGTCAACCGTGAGGAGAGCTGCAAATACGTTGATATACTTTCATTCACTTGAGCTTCAGCGATTAATACAACAGAAGTAAGCGGCTCATCTCAGATGATATCGCAGTAGACTTTTGTGTCCTTCGTGGAAGATGAGGCGTGAGATTAACTTAAGATGTAATCGGCTAATCGCCGATTGCAGACCTAAGTGATCGTCCGAGATGCACCTCGATTGTACGCGGGAGATGGAACCCTATGATAGATATATAGATATAGATATAAATCCCCTCTGATAAAAGGGAATTCTTATATCGCACACGAGAATATAGAATCCTCGTTCGGGTTGGAGCACACAGCCACACACGCCAACCATAATTAGCCAAAATAAAACCTAAGATCTGTGAGAAATATTCTCTTGTTTTTATTGGCCTTCTTCTTCTTCTTCTTCTTTTTCTTCTTCTTCTTCTTCTTCTTCTTCTTCTTCTTCTTCTTCTTTATCCGTTCAGGACGTAGGCTATCATGGCCTTCCACATTTCCCTATTTCTTGTGGCTCCCTTTCTTTTATTACTCCTCCCAAACACTGCTCCGTTGCTTTCCCCTGTCTCTCTTTACCTCTGTTTAGTTGTGAGTATCAAATTATCCAGGCCCTGTTTCCTCATTACATGTGCCAGAAGTTTCAGCTGTCTTGTGCTGTTAAATATAAATTTCCGTTTCGTTTCTTCGGTGCCTTATCTGGACTCCTTTCCCCGTCAATAAATACTAACCTGCATGACCTCCGGAGACGTAGCTGTGAGGCAGTTGTGAGGCAGTCGTGACTCAGCGTAACTATACAGTTCGAACATACACTTCTATTTGCTGACTACTAACACTCATTCAGAAGTTTCAAGGTTGCAGTTCTTACTGTAGTGCAGAAAATCGATAATATATAAATATACATAAAAGGCAAGATGTTTGTGTGTGTCTGTTTATCTGCCTGTATGTCTGTATTTTTTCAGCCCTTTTATTTTAGTTTTTGCTTCGGGTTTGGCTCTAAGTAGGTGTATAATTGTAGTTCTTAGTCTCAGCCATGATACCATTTACTCAGAGGACTTATTTAGCTTTCAAAATTCAGTTTACGACGAAAAAAACTTATTTGATATCGATACCAGAAATCAAAATTTGACTTACATCCATTCATTTTTCTTTCAGTCTACGGTTTCGCTTTAACTGGAAACAACTATTGCTTTTTAGTCTTTCGTGCCAACGTCCAAAGAGTCTGAACTCCAGGAGCATGGATTAGTTTGAAAGCTTTCATTACACCCGAGCAACGCCAGGCTATACTGCTAGTATATATATATATATATATATATATATATATATATACACAAATAAGAGACTTATTTTTTAATTTTGTGTAAACTAAATCATCCGTTAGTATATTTTGGCCAACTCTTTAAAGAAAGTGATTAATTCGTTTTTTATCGATTTTTCAACTGTTTGTAGGTTATTTAAACCCGAAGCATATTTTGCGTTTTAAGAATCTTTTTTTTCATTCTTTAGTGCGTGTGTTTCTTTTTGGAATTAACAATTTGGAGGAAATAATAATGAATTCCCGATACAACTCCTACTATTTAACTTATATCTGGGAAGGAAAAGAGGTGGATCTTAAAAAAAGTTTCAAGAATTGTCGTATCAAAATCAAAAACATTTGTAACTATGCCAATGCTAGATGACGGCAAAAACTGAACGAACAGAATTAACTTCTTTGTCCCTTCAGGACGTGGGCAACCTACATTTTATCTATAATTTGTAGCGTTTAATAAGTTTCACATTTTCCCCTAACCCATAATTCTCTGTTCTGCCATTCATTTACACAAGCTCCTCATGTAGGTCATTCACTTTTTTTACTCCGCTACTGCGGATTTATGTTGTGGTGCAATGGATATCGACTCATAACAATAAATTGATGAGCCAAGTTCGAATTCAAGTTGAATTCATTGCATTCACTTACGCGCAAATATCTTTGAGAAAGGTATTAATCCGAATCTTCCCTCCAGTTATGGGCTAAATAATAGGACATATTGGGTTCTATAGCCTTGGCTGACAACCACTCTACTGCAGAAAGCAATGGCAACATACTGCGGGATAATCTTCTGCCCAGTCAGATCACCCAAGCATGTTTCACGTATGACACTTAACTGACTACTATTTTGCGGATGTGCGTTCTGGTACAGTTGATATCGACTCGGAAGGACAAATTGGTGAGCCGAGTTCGAATTCCAGTTTAATTCATTGCATTCACTTACGCACAAATACACTTAGGAAAGGTATTAATCCGTCTCTTCCCTTCAGTTATGACAGATTGGGTCCTATAGCTTTGACTGGCAACCATTCTACCGCAGAAATCAATGGCAACCTACCACGGGATAATCTTCTGCCCAGTCTCTTTCAAGACATGATCGCTCAAAGCGTGTATCACGTATGGAACTCAACTGACTGACTATTGTTTTAGATATGCCCTGAGAGTGTCAGATTTACCAAGTCCTCTATTCTGATTAAGTGTTCTAGTAAATTTAACTGTACTTCTCTGATTCTAAGTATAAGTGTAATTTTTGCTTAAAATTTCCTCGTTATTCGCATGATTTGTACTTGGTATTCTCAGAATCCTCCTGTAAAAGCATGTTTTTTTTAATTGCCTGAAGTTTCTTCTATATATGGTGAAAAAAGTAGCTTTCAGTAGTAACAAAAGATACGTTAAAATTAATTGTGATAATTCAATTGAAAATGAAAATATTAAAAAAATAAAATCAGGAAAAAGATAATAAATAAAACTGTGTTCATATTTTAAAAAACCATCGGAAACATCCTCCTTCTTCTCCATTTGCCTCTTTCCTTCAGGACGTAGGCGATCATGGACTTTCACTTGTCACTGTCTCTTGTCGCTCTCAAAGTCCGTCCTCTTGGAATCTTTCCCAAACCCCGCTCTGCTATCCATTTGCCCAGGCCTATCTCTTGCGCTGCTTTCCCTGTCTCTATTTTCCCTCTATCCGTCCTGTGAGTATTAAATTCTCCAGGCCCTCCTTTCTCGTTACATGTCCCAGAAACCTCATCTGTCTGTTCCTTGTGTTAAGTATGAGGTTTATCCTCGTTTCCATCCTCTCCTACACTTCTCCGTTAGTCACGTGGTCAGTCCGTCGTATCCTTCTGTAAAACCACATTTCTACGGCCTCAAGCCTCTACTTAATCCTTGAGGTGATCTTCCAACATTCACTACCATACAGAAGGACAGTCATCACATAGAAAGCCAGCACTGTCTTCTTTAGTTGCAATGAGAATTTCCTGTTTTTCAGTACTCTTGTTAGCTTTTGAAATTTCTCCTTGACCCTGCCAATCCTTTTTTGGATCTAAGCATCGCATTTCCATTCACTGCCAGGACGCTTTCCAGTTATTTAAATTTATTTACTTATTTTATTTTAGTTTCTCCAACCTACAGTTGTCATTTTGAGGTCTTCAATGTCAAAGAATTATGACGTTATAAATTATGCGTATTTCAAATGATGACTTGTTCACTTCAACATTCAATATAAAATATATATGGCTGTTCCTTGTCATAGTAAAAGACTTACGTGTCCAAGTGATCCCAACAATGAAGCCGTTTGGACTTACAGCTACCTATGGCGGAAAGATCAAGGAGCAGGGACCAGACTGAACGCGATCAACCCCCAAAATCCTCAATGGCGGAATAGGAAAAATTTACACAACCTCAACGACCAAAACCGGCAGAAGAGAGTAGTTTCAGTCGGGTTGGTGTAACAAAGGCGGGCCTTGTCGGACAAATCATGCGACTTCCCAATTTAACTAGTTTTGCCAGATCTCGCCTGTCTCAATCCCCTTTGAGTCAAATGCTTCAGGTCAAGAGTGTATGCTTCGTCGCGCTGTGCTGTCTACCAAAATAGATTTAACGCAAATGACCTCGTCAAACTTTATTTGACTCCAAGTGTAGACTGGGTGCTCACAACCATCTCTACGATCCTGATGCGAGTGGGTGCCGACTACTCCTTTAGAAAGACGCTTAGATAAGATAAGTAGATTCACTCAAACCTGTTGTCACTTCTATAGATTAATATTAATTTTAGTCTCTACGAAGGAAAAAATAAATTGTTATTATGAATTCCCAACGACACTAAGAAAAGAAACAAAATTAGTGCCAAAAATTCCGCTAGGAAATGCAACATACTGCATTCAAGAAAAAAAATCAATTATCAAAAATGTAAAAAGAAAAAAAGAAATTATATTTTTTTTAATAAAGTTCGATTCACGTTGATTAACTAAAAGTAAAACGGATATTAAATTAAATTTCTATTCAAAACCGAACATTGTTGGTATCATAACGGGAAAACATGACATAAGAATGCAAACTATTCAAATCGAAAAAATGGTTCATGAAATTTTTTTTATATTATTTAGTAAACCTTTCACTGGAATCTTATCATTTTAACAACTTAAGGCAAAAGATGTGACTCGACAGAATGATGCGTAGAAATAGTTATTTCCTCTTATTTTAATAGCAAATCCGACATATCCGAATACGTAAAACTCGCAACTGCTCTTTAAAAAGACCTCCAGTCGTTAACTGGGGCAAGAAATGGCTTGTAGACAGTCAGTCAGTTAAGTGCCATACGTGATACACGCTTTGTCAATCATGTCTCGAAAAGTACATGACTGACTGAGCAGAAAATTATCCCGCAGTAGCTTGCCGTTACTTTCTGCGGTAGACTGGTTGCCAGCCAAGGCTTTAGAACCCAATCTGTTCTGTTATTTAACCCATAAATAGAGGGAAGAGACGGATTAATACCTTTCTCAAGGGTATTTGTGCTTAAGTGAATGCGAGGAATTCAGCTGGAATTCGAACTCGGCAACCTGATTTGTTGTTCTGAGTCGATATCCACTGCACCACAATGCACATCCTGTAAATTTAGACACCTCCAAGAAAAGAAAAAAAAATAAACTGCTTTTATTTACTCACCGCAGATAAACCTTTCTCTCTACCATCAGTCTGACTTATGCTAAGAAGGCAACACTGTATACATTCTTAAACTCATGTTTTCTACTGATACTAAGTGGAGATATTATATTAAATCAGTTGCTACACCTACTGTCAGGGAAGTTGGTTAATTGTCATGAATCTATCATCAGAATCCATCCTGCTCACATTGGGACATTGAATATTGCTACCATATCTAAATCCTATTCATCACTTAGCTTTTCTTCGGCATCCAATGTTTACTGTTTTTCTCTCGCTGTAACCACCTGCACACCAAAGGCGGCCTTGCTTGGAGCAAAATGATTATAAAAACATGCAACATCAATCGCTATCTTCTGTCTTGCTGAACTCTGTTACTTTATTGCACTTTTCCTGACTTCTCATTCAATTTCATTCTATATAAATCATATATCACTAAATGGACAAAATAAAACCTTTGTAAAGGAAAGCTTCATTAAAAAGAAACATCTCACGGTAAGTGTTTGTTTAGGAGAAAAGGCGTAAGACAAGAGAAGGAATTTTGTTCTCCTAAAAGATCTGTATAGCCTGAAACTAAAAAGAAGTCTAACTCAGTTAACAAGAATTAGAAGTTAGAATTCCAGCATGAACAAATATATCAACTCCGTATAGAAACTATGCTATCAGAATTGAAAAATTCAAGATCAAATGTTTTACTATAAAACATTTTTCGCTGTCTCTATTCTGCATTAAAATAATAAGATCAATTGTTAAATCCCTAGGCCCAAGTGACATTAATGCTTTGCTTGAGGTGAAGTGATAGAAAAAACAAAACATAGAGAGAATATACATTTTTAAGTTTTAAGGAAATGGAAATAAAATGACAGTGTATATCTAGAAACGGGATATGGCGTAATGGATATCGGCTTGAAATGAGAAATCGGTGAACCGAGTTCGAATTCCAATTGAATTCGTTGCATTCACTTTTGCACAAATTTCCTTTGGGAAACGTATTAATCCATCACTTCTTTCAACTCTATGTTAAATAGCAGGACAGATTTGGTTCTATAGCCTTGGTTAGCAACCAGTCTAATGCAAAAAATTAGTAACTTAGTGCGGGAAAATATTCTGCCTAGTGAAAATGATATGATTGCCCAAGAGTGTATCACGCATGGCACTTAACTGACTAAAACAGAGACAGTTGAAATTTATAAACCACATCGTGAAAAAAAAAGGCTTGGCAAATGTCACTGTCAAAGCAAGTAGGATAAAAGTAGACAAAAAATAAACCACCTAACAAGTTTTTGGAAATAGATGACAGAACGGTGAGTGGGAGTAAAAAGATTAACACTGTTAAGAGCTACAAAGTATAATCGCCGACCTCCTAAAGAAACACGGCATATAGAAGAAGAATATTATTTTTCTTCTTCTATGTGCCCAGTCCCCTCAGGACGTAGGCGATCATGGTTCTCCACGTCTCCCTATCCCTGGTGGCTCTTAGTATAATTGCTCCTGTTACACCTCGGAACTCCAGTTCCGTCATCCACCTGATCAGGCCCTTCAAATATGTTATCCGCTGCCTTCCTCTGTCACTTTTTTCTTCTATCTGGCCTGTCAGTATCATGTTCTCCAAGCACTCCTTCCTTGTTGCATGTCCCAGGAACTTCAGTTGTCTCTTCCTGATGCTCAGTATTAATTTCCTTTTTGTTCCCATTCTTTCCAACACCTCATCACAGCATCCTTCTGTAGAACCACATTTCCGCTGCTTCCAGTTTCGTCCTCATTTTCGATGATATTGTCCAGTATTTACTGCCGTATTGAAGAACTGACATCACATAGCAATCCAGCACTCTTTTCTTTGTTTCTAGTGAAATTTTTGAGTTAAATGGATATGCGCACCCAGCCACAGGTCCACCCAACTTGTCTAGTAGCAGATGTAACTGGCCATGCTCTGGTTTATAAATACATAAAATAATACATTCCCACGCGTGATCATTATGCTTTATATGGCCTACTTTAAAGAAACGCTGAAATCAATTTTATGGATTCAATCAGAATCTTTACAATTTTTTTTTATATAACTTTATTTAGTAAAAGATTAGCAAAAATCTAATAATACGTATATAAAATAAATTTAAAATATTTTTTAAAATTATGATGGAATAAAGCATACATATAAACATTAAATGTCAGGTGTATATCATAAAAGAGGTGATTTTCTGTTCGTCACATTGTTTGCCTATGATTTGTATGCGCGTAAGTAATGTACATGTGTATATCTGTGTTGTGTGCATGTGTGTGTGTGTGTGTGTGTGCATGTGTGTGTGTGTGTGTGTGTACACTTGTGCAAATTAATTGAAACAAGTGATTTAGTTTCCTTTCTATTAATATACAGTCTGTTTTAGACTCACTATTTTTTGCTGAGATTAAATCATCTGCAGTGGTGTGCAGTAATATGAATAACTTTTCGGGGTGTATGATGTAATTTGCTTGACCTTGAGAAAACTGCGTTATCCGCGATTGCATCAGATCTTAATCACGCCCGGACACGATAGTCTCGACTGTCAATTAGTTGTTCTATGTTCATTATCTGATATGGAAGTTACTCCAAGGATGCGTGCGAAAATTTTAACACTGCACGAGTACACTGGCAAGCCTTAGGGAGTGATTGCGGATATAGTTGGTGTCAGCCTTTCAACGGCCAGTTGTATCATCGAGGCAAAGCAACAAATTGGATCCATCACTCCAAAACTTAAAGGAAAATACAGTCGGCAAAACAAAGCCAAGAGACGACGTATACGTGATCAGGTAAAGTGTGAAAGATCCTAGGAAGTCGTTATTCGTTTTGTTTCAGTTAATTTGCTCAAAAGTGTAAGTGGTGTGTGTGTGTGTCTTCGTGCGTGCGTGCGTGCGTGCGTGCGTGCGTGCGTGCGTGTGGGAGATATTTACATGCTTTCGTGCAATTTACTGTATTTTTTTTAATCACATCACCCCAAGCAAGGCGGTAACGCCACTGCTGTGCAAGGGGCTATGAAAAGATTTGGAAAAGAGAAAGCCGGAAACCACATCCTAAACATGGAACAAGGGATGAGCCTCTACACCCCTGTACTATAGACGTGGGTAGAGTGTGAACCGGGCGATAGTTTAGTCTATCTACTCCAATTGAAAAAAAAAAGAAAAAAGAAAAAGAAAAGTGAAAAGTGAAAAGATTGGAAAAGATAAAGCGGGAAACCACATCCTAAGCAGGGAACAAGGGATGAGCCTCTTCACCTGTACAATAGACGTGGGTGAAGTGTGAACCAGGCGATATGCACAAGCATACGCATACACATACATAGATGGACTGGGTTTGAAATAAGACAATGAAATAATAAATTTAATTCCTACTTACTCTGGTCATGCCTAAGCAATAAAATACTAAATTTGGGAGGGGAGCAAACAAAATTTCGTTATATTTTTAATTTTTTTTAAATTTTTAACTTTAATAATAGAATTACTTTTTCATTTTTTCGAAATAGTTTTTTGGTCTTTGATTTATTTTTTACAGTTTGTCAAGTATTTGAAGGTTATTTTTTTTTTTTAATCATATCACCCCGAACAAAGCGATAGCGCCACTGATGTGCGGGGGGCTACATAAGAGTAAAAGCACTAGATAGAAGAGAGTGAAGAGAAAGACAAACCATTTAGAAAGGAGCAAGAGAAGGATGGGAATACAGGTGTGATGACAGTTGCAAAGGTGGAGAGAAAGGAAAGGATATACAGGGTGGTGAGGAAAGAACTAGGGTCAAGTGGTTAAGAGATGAGTATTGACCCTGCATTTAAATTTCTTGAGGTTGTAGCCGTCAGGAAAGCAAGAATAAAGAAGTGAGTTTCACAGGCGGGAAGTGCAAGAAAAAAAAGCTGCAGGAGTAGAATTGTCGTCTGCATTTGGTTGATCTAACTGTGAATGGGTGAGACCCAGTTGCCAGTCTGGTTGTACGTGTAAACACCTGTTGCAGAGGCACCAGTGACTTAAGATCTTTGAAGCAGAAGCCATGTAAGTATTTATAGAACAGACAAAGAGAAGCCACACCCCGTCGAAAGCAATGCAATGTATTTAGTTTGATTCTTTTAAAGTTAGTAATGAAGGGCTAAGCAGAAACTACAAGAAAACTGAATGCCTGGTCATCAGTAAAAAGAGGAGCCCAAAATGCCAACTACAGGACGGGGATACTAAAATCAAGCTTGTACTGAAATTTGAATACCCGGGAAGTGTTCTTACAGAGAAGGGAAACTGCGACACGGAGATCCGAAGGCGAATTTGCATCGCCCAGGGTGCATTCGAAAGGCTAAGCAGAGTATTGAGAGACAGAAAGATTACGTTAGAAAAAAAGTAATGGAATGTTATGTGATGTCTGGCTTTCAATATGGCATCGAATGCCAGACAATCTCATCAAAGGTGAAAGAAAGACTTGAAGCAACTGAAATGTCGTTCTACAGAAGGATACTGAGGATACCATGGACCAAACATTTGAGCAACAACGAGGTTTTGTAGAGGATGGAAACGAAAAGAAAAGTTATACTTAATATCAGGAAAAGCTAGCTGAAGTTTCTGGGACATGTCATTAGGTAGGAAGGCATGGAGAGTCTGATACTCACAAAATAGATAGGGGAAAGAGAGACAGCAACGCATGACATACGTGATGGGCTTGATCAAAAAGATGGCAGAACAGGGTTTGGGAGTGTTAACAAGTGAAAGTGTGTCAAGAGCTACAAGGAATATGAAGGATGTGGACGGCCATGACCGCCCACGCCGTGTAGGGACAGAACACTTAAAATAATAATAATAATAAATTATTTATACATGTCATATTAAATAATCCAAATTATTTCCTGGGTGGAAAAAAGGTGGATTCATACCTTTCCCTCTGCAAGGAAATGAATAAAACAAACCCAATATGAAATAATGATTTTCTCTTCTATTAGGAATTTCGTGTCGTTACTTGAATGCGTCTCTGAAAACTACAACCTTAACCTCTTCAAGCCAAGGAACATTCTCAATCTTTCTTCTTTTTTTCATGTACTGTGTTCCTTCAAGAGGTAGGCGATCATAGATGTCCACAATTTCTTGTCCTACGTAGGATTTAATAAATGTTGTCCTTCCGTTTATTTCTCATAAACCAAATTCCGCCTTCCAGTTCTTCAAGGTCACTATGTGTGCAACGATGAGGGTTTTCAAAAGAATGGAAACGAAAAGGAAATAATATTGAGCATCAGGAAGAGACAATTAAAGTTCCTGGGACATGCATTGAGGAAGAAGAGCTTGGAGAACCTGATACTAACAGGCCAAATAGAAAGAAAAAGAGAAAAACAGCGGATAGCATATTTGAAGGGCCTGAGCAGGTGGATGATAGAATGGGGGTTGCGTGATGTTACAGGAGAAAGCGTGCTAAACGTCACCAGGGATAGGGAGACGTGGAAGGCCATGATCGTCTACGTCCTGAAAGGACAAAGCACATAATAGTAGAACAAGAAGACGAAAAAGAAAAGGTGTCATGCCTTGCTTTTTACTATTCCTCTTGCCTTCAATCTGTCTTGTGTCTATCAGGTTTTCCAAGCCTTCTTTCCTCGTCCCATTCCCTAGAATTTTCAATTGTTTCTTTCTCTTTTTGAATATAAGTTTCGTTTTTGTTTCCATTTTCTCTAAAACTTCGTCGTTATTCGGTCCATGGTATACGAAGCATCATTCCAAAAAATCATATTTTTGTTGCTTAGAGTCTTATCTTTGAAAATATTGTTCAGCACCCACTGCCATACATGAAGACAGGTATCTCGTAACAGTTAAGTACTCTTTTTTTTTGTTTCTAACAAATTTTTTCTGTTTCTCATTACTTTGCTTAGCTTTTTTTTTCTCATTACTTTGCTTAGCTTTTTTTTTCTCATTACTTTGCTTAGCTTTTTTTTTCTCATTACTTTGCTTAGCTTTTCGAAGTCAACTTTCGCTATCCGAATGCCCCTTCGGATTTTAGTGCCGCACTTTCCGTCATCTGTTAAAACACTTCCCAGATATTTAAATTGTTGTACTTGTTTGATTTTGGTATCTCTGATTTGCTATTTGCAATTTGGGTTCTTCCTTTGGCTAACAACCATGCATTCTGTCTTTGCGTTGATATTTTAAACCTTCTTTTTTTTTTCTTTTTTTTTTTTAATCGTGTCACCCCAAGCAAGGCATTCCACTGCCACTATAGCACAGGGAGTTACATAGAGGGATTGGGTATAGAAAATGTCAGAAGGAGGATGGTAGACGACTTAGGATGTACGTAGGGAGAGAGTTGGAGAGAGTGGGTGTGAGTTAGTGTGTTAGGAGGTGTCTATTGACCTTACATTTAAACTCCTAGTGGTTGTAGCCTTCGGGGAAGCAAGCATGCGGTAGGGAATTCCACGGGCGGGAAGTGCGAGGAAAGAAGCTGTTGGAGTAGAAATTGCGGTTACATTTCATCGGTTTCACTGTAAAAGGGTGGGACCTAGTTGCCAATCTAGTATCTCGTGCAAATTCACATCTAGGGGGCACCAGTGATTTAAGTTCGTCAGAGCAGAAGCGATGAAAGTATTTATAGAAAAGGGACAGGGAAGCCACGTCACGCCGGTGAGAGAGATACTGCAGGCGGTCAGCCAAGTCGGTATCAATCACATTACAGATTCTTCGCTGTATTTTGTCAAGAACCCCGAGGAGAATAAAAGGGGCACCCGACCAGATGTGGCAGCAGTACTCAATACACGGGCGGATGGTGGATTTATATAATTGCAGGATAGATTCAGGCGGAAAGAATTTCCGGGCCTGGCTTTCTTTCTCTAGTGTTTTTTCACTTATCCTAATATTCTTCCTATCCCTCACCTCTTTCACCATAATCATTTTAATTGTAGTCATATGCACCGAGTGGCTCTTGAGTCTTGCTGCATAGGTAATTTACTATGAAAAATATTTTATTTTATTTTACTTATCTATTTATTTCTTTTGTCATACTGAAAAAAATTACACATTTTCATTCGGTTCCAACTAAAGAAGACCGTTATAATTAATTAGTCGAAACATTTTGCGAACAACATGAGTTTGAGTTTGAGATTTGTTTAAAGGCATATCAACCTCTGTGGGCCATTTAATGCCAAAAAGGTGGGGTTTTAAGGCTTTGTTTTTTTAATATTCGGTTATAGTGAGAAGGTTGATTTAGTCAGATTTTAATGAAAATGTTTTATTTTTATTTTTATTTTTTAGAAAACTGAAAATATCTTCTTTTGTATTCGAAAATGTTTTGTCGTGAATAATTTTTTCCTTCAAAAATATGTTATGGCAGTAATTTTTTCTTCAAAAATGCATTGTTTGTAATATTTTTCCTTCAAAAAGTGGATATTTTTCAATAAAAGTCTATATTTCTGTACATATTTCTATAAAAGTGTATTTTTATATTTTCATAGTGTTTTGACCCCAGCTTAGGGGTTAACTATTTGCCAATAGCTAGGACCCTAACAGGCGCTACCACTCTGGGTCAGGGTGGACCTAAGAACAACAGCAATTAAGTGGTGGTTCCATAGTCCTCACAATCTCTCAATCAGAGGCCTTACTGGCGGATGCAGTTTACCGTCATACCCGAACAACGTGAATAACAAAACAATGAAATTAATTGTCGGAAAAAAAACATTGAATTCAATAGCAAAAATTGTTTTGCAGTGGTATGTCTCTGTGCAACATTTTACGGCAATGATTCTTGACTACTTTCTTATTTTTCACATATTATCATCAGTTTCCTCTCCTCCTCCTTTCCACGAAAATCGCCTCATGTCACAAGCTTATCTATTAGTATTCAGCAAAGTAACAGTATGTCGCTTCTCGCTGAGCATAAATATTTGCCGGCGGCTGATACGGAATTAGACACAAAATACGCAATTTCTCAATGTGTTAGGATTATAGCCATAAATGTTAAGCGAAACCCAATGGGCACGCCTGTACTGTCCCTGATTTTTGACAGTATGAGAAGGAAAAAGGTTTTTGCTACATTAACAATATTGACGACCACCATATTGCCAATAGGTTTTTCCGAGACAAGAGCTGTGATATTTGAAAGCAAAAACAACTTCAGAAATTTGAAATAGAAAACTCAAATTGAATTTTTTTTTTTCTAATATAAAAATAAAAATAAAATTATTGCGAATGCTATGAAGACGAAGACCCGCAAGAGATTAAAAAAATAATGGAAGAATGCCAACTGAGTATTACTTCCGTTTCTTCAATTTTTGACTGCGGGAAAGGAATTCGATAGATTTAAAAAAAAAAAAAAAGAGAAAGATATCAGTTGCAGCAATCGGCAGGTTGCTTATGGGTAGTTTTAGAGCAGAATATATTTCAAAATAACATATGAGAAAATACATTTTAGGATCATACAAACCCGAATGAAAGTATTTACAATTCTTGAAAATCTCCGATATTTTGAAATTTCAGTTATTTTAAACTAACAGTATGGTGTAATGAAATGAAAGCTTTAAAACTAATCTATGATCCTGGAGCTCAGAATCCTTAGACGTTGGCACGAGACTAAAAAGCAATAGTTGTTTCCAGTTAAAGTGAAACTGTAGACTGAAAGAAAAATGAATGGATGTAAGTCAAATTTTGATTTCCTGGTATCAATATCAAATAAGTTTTTTTGTCGTAAACTGAATTTTGAAGGCTAAATAAGTCCTCTGAGTAAATGGAATCATGGCTGAGACTAAGAACTACAATTATACCTACTTAGAGCCAAACCCGAAGCAAAATCTAAAATCAAAGGGCTGAAAAAATACAGACATACAGGCAGATAAACAGACACACAAACATTTTGCCTTTTATACAGGGTGGCCCATAAGTCACTTTACAGTTTGAAAATGAAACAACTGTTTCTTAAATGAGTGTATTTAATTAATTCTTTTTTATTACACAGTTTAGAGTGTGAAATTTTGTTCTGACTTAATTACGAAAGATAATGTCTCTTAAGTAGCCTCCATTCTCGGCTTCACAATGTCGAGCTCTTTCTCAGCTATTCTCCATAACAGTTCTTAATATCGGAGGCTGTAGGGAAATAATTTTCTGTCGTATGTTTGCCTTAAGTTGTTGGATGGTTCGAGGCTTATTTGCGTACACTTTGTCTTTAAGATATCCCCAAAGCCAAAGGTCTGGTGCTGTCAAATCAGGTGAATGTGGAGTCCATTCAAAATCAGAATTTTGAAAGATTTTTTGATCCTGAAACATCGCAGTTAGCAACTGCATTGTGGCTCTAGCTGTCTGTGCAGTTGTTACATCTTGTTGCCAGTAATACCCTGTCATGCTTGCTGAGGTTGAACAAAATTCAATAGCATATCTCTATATCTCTCAGCAGTTGCAGTCACAGCATTTTCATTCGCATCTTCAAAGAAGAAGGGCCCAATAATCCTTTCTGGAGTTACTCCACACCATACTGGGACTTTTACTCGGGGCATTGGACTCGCATGAACTTGGCGTGGATTTTCGGTGCCCCAGAATCAGGTATTCTGCTTACTGACATAGCCATTCAAATGGAAATGAGCCTCATCTCCCATGATCAACTTGTGAATAAATTCATCGTCATTTCTTGCAGTTTCCTGAAGCCTGACAGCGTAATTTAGTCGTTTCTGAAAGTCTGCTGGTTGTAAAGAATGCACTAATTGAACCTTGTAAGGATAAATGTGCAAGTCTCTTTGAATGCGCTGCAGAGAACTCCGCGAAATGCCAAGTTCTTGAGAACGCCTTCGATTGGATATAGTTGGGTTCTCTTCAATGCTACGCCTCACATCTTCAGTATTTTCAGGTGTACGTACTGAGCGACCTCGTCCACGTCTAGACCTATCATTTACAGAACCCTGCTCTTGAAACCGCATCACTAAGTTCATTGTTGCATGCCTTCTAGGAGGATGTCGAACATTGAAATGGCGCATATAAGATCTTTGCATTGCAACAATTGACCGTCTATTTTCAAAGTAAAATTCAATTATCTTCACTCGTTGTTTTCTTGTAAACTTATCCATACCAAAAATGTCCAAAGATTCTATTTAATAATTCTGAAAAAAGAAATAAAAATATATTAACAGAAAAAAAGTTATTTAATTTTTTAAAATGTAAAGGGACTTATGGGCCACCCTATATATATATATATATATATATATATATATATATATATATATATATATATATATATATATTATCGATTTTCTGCACTATTGTAAGAAATGCAACGTTGAAACTTCTGAATATCGTTTCTTATGTCTTATGTCTTTGTTTATGAGTGTATCAAATTTGATTAAAATCGGGCACTCCTTCTATAACCCGATATTTTGATTATCGATTTTCGATATTTATTGGGGGTACCTCGACACAAAACCTAGCCAAGAACACTCGCAGACGCTTATAGTACAACTGTGTAAATTTTCCAGAAAATCGGTTCAGCCGTTTCGGAGTCTATAGATAACGGACGCACACACACACACATACACAGACACACACACACAGACACACACACACAGAGATAAAGTTCCATTTATAAATAAGTTTAGATTTCCAGTCGTACGTTCAGAAAGTCTCTGTTGTACGTTTGAAAGAGTAAAAAAATCCTTGGCGAATCAGTTGATATAAAACGCCTGAAGATACCGAAAGGTTAAAACCAATGTTGCATAATAGACTGAATTCCAAATGAAAATATTTAAAAGCTCTACATTATATACATGGAGCACTTTTCAATACTACTGTATACTAGTCCAATTTAATTTTGAACAATAACTGTTTAATAATAATTGCATATATATATATATATATATATATATATATATAGTTATCCGCAGACAGATCTGTTTCGCTGTATCACAGCTCATCAGATTGCTTTTTACCCAGGATTAAAACCCGACCGAATTGGCGTTAGTCGGCGATTCTACCTCTGAGCTACGGGCGCTCGGTAGAAGGTGGCAGACTTTTTAGCGTGTATATTATCATTATACACGCCCAATAGCTGAGAGTGTTGTAATTTATTGCTGAATAAACGATGCGTGGATGCCAGAATAGCTACTGTTTATCAAAGTCTACCATTCTTCTCGAGTGCTCAATCAGGGTGTGAGAGCGTATATATATATATATATATATATATATATATATATATATATATATAGAGAGAGAGAGAGAGAGAGAGAGAGAGAGTGTGTGTGTGTGTGTGTATGTGTGTGTGTGTGTGTGCGTAGGAAAATTATTTAACACATCGTTTTTTCTAAAATTTCACACCGAAAAAAAGTTCAATTTAAATGATCCCTAACTAAACATGGAGTAAAATTGAGAAACATTGTTTTTATGCATGTCCTTGATATTTTTTGTATCTCTTGCGTGTACTCTCAATTTTAAGCTTTTTCATACATTATCTATTGGATTGAGATCCGGTACAGGCTAGGCTATTCCAGAACGTCAATTCTATTTTCATTCAACCAACGTTGAGTTGTTTGATCTCTGTGCTTTGGATCGTTGTTCAGTCGAAATACAAAATCTCGGTCGAGCCCTTAAAATTGTTGGACTTTTAATAAAAGACGGGTTGATAAGATTTGCTAGTAATTTGCTGCATTCGTTCTTCCTTCGATGATTACTTTTGTGGAGATTTTCCTTTTCCTAAAGATGAACTCGACCAGAGTATACTTATACTACTGCTATAGAAGCGAAACGAGAGATTTCTGCGTTTTCTCGCGGTAATCCTTTTGAAACTGTCAGCTCACTGTCTTCGGGCGGAGAGCATTAACCCAGTTTTGGCTCTCGACGAAGTGTAGAGTGACGATTGGGTAAAATTAGACAGATAGTTTTGGCTGGGCTATATGGCTCGGACAACCCAGGTTAAAAAGGCCTTGTGTCATATTTTGCCCTAGTGGGAGGGTAAATAAATACCGAATTCCAAGTTTTCTCGCGGTAATTTCTTTGACACTGTCAGCTCTCTATCTTCGGGCGGAGAGCATTAACCCAGTCGTGACTCCCGACGAAGAGTAGAGTCATGACCGGGCAAAATTAGACAGATTTTTTTGGCTGTGATATATGGCCCGGAAAACCCACGTTAAAAAGACCTTGTGCCAAATTTTGCTCTAGTGGGCGTGGAGGGAGTGTAAATAAATACCGAATTCAGGTTTTTCTCGGGGTAATTCCATTGACACTCTCAATCTCTCTGCCTCTGGGCGGAGAGCATTAACCCAGTCGTGGCTCCGCCGAATGATAGAGTGACGACTGGGCAACATTAGACAGATATTTTTGGCTGGCCTATATGGCCCGGAGAACCCATATTGAAAAGGCCTTGTGCCGCATTTTGCCCTTGTGAAGGGGTAAATAAATACTGAATACCGCTTTTTCACAGAGAGTTAACCGGAGAATACGAGAGTTCAGAGAGGAGTTAGCAGTTAGTACACAGTAGTTTATAGTAGCCCTGTGCTCCACTCATCGAGATTATTACGCCATACCCGTCAGCTTCCGACACGGACATATTCAATATACTATGGTTTCACCTCCAGAGACTTGTACATATAGTTTTTACTAATCCGTATTCCTAATCTTCTTTCAAGTCTGTATCCTTACGTTAATACACTTATTTTCTATCTCAATTACTGGTCGTTGTTCATTTATTTATACGGACCCCTTTCCCGGGATCCACAACAACTACCATTTTTCCTAGTCCGTTATACAAAGAGAAAAAACATCATTACACTTCCACCCTATATTTGACTATTGGGTTGGTGTTTATTGATTCATTTTCTTTTTTCCTCCATACTTGGGTGCTCATCTTTTTTCCCAAAAAGTTCAATTTTTGTTTCGTCAGACCAAATAACTTGCATTCAGAATTCATCTGATTCATGTTCATACTTTTTAATAAATTTCAAATGGTCTTGCACACGTTTATGTTTGAACAGTGAAAAAATTTTTGTGATCTAGAATATCGGCTTGTACGAATCAGTGATCTTTTAATTGTATCTTTACTCAATTCAATTCCGCGATCTTTAAGATGGTTCTGAATTACTCTTCGAGATAAAAATGGTTGTTTCTTCACATTCCAAGCTATATAGCGTTCAGAAGCCTCGTTTAATTTTCGCAGACGGATGACCACTCCTTTGAATAGTTTCAGTGGTATCATATTTTTCCACTTTCAAACAACCGCACACATTGTACAGATAATCAAATTTAAATCTTGGGCAATGTTTCGATACCTTTTATCATATTTGTGCAGCATTCTAAACATCTGCTGCAGATTATTTGATATTTTTTTTGTTTTAACAACTTTCATAAGTTTAGAGAGCGGAACACTTTTTCATGTATCAGACCTGTTATCGCAATGTGTCGATTGAGTGACGTGCTTGGTTAATGTGCATATCGAAGATATCTTGTGATTGGTGTAAGTACAAACCACATCAAAATAACAGTAAACAGTTTTCAAATAGCCTTTTCACCGTATTATTTTATGTTAAATAAATTTGCATACAGTCAAATTCGAAAATTGGCAGCAAACAATATTTCTCAATTTTTCTCTATGTTTAGTTAGACTAAGTTCATTAAAATATTTAAAGTATCATACAACTTGAACAATTTTTAATTGTAAAATTTATACAAAACTAATTTAGAACATGTACATAATTTCTTCTATATATGTCCTCTTCCCTACAATCATATGTTTGTTTCAGTGTTTGGATTTAAACACTTCTTCAGGGGAAAAAATACAAACACTGAAACAAACATATGATTGTAGGGAAGAGGACATATATAGAAGAAATTATGTACATGTTCTAAAACATAATTTATAATATATATATATATATATATATATATATATATATATATATATATATATGCAACAGTATTTTAATAAATACAGATATATAGAGAGGATTATCTTTTTTGGGTTGTGTCATATTCTGAATATTTTGAATTCATTTTAAAATTCATGTGTTTTATCTGTGTTTTTACGTGCGTTTTTATTTTTCGAAAAACAGAAAAATTAAAATTCATAAACGGATATTATTAAAAAATGCTGAACTATTGTACATCTACTCAGTTGGATACTTTAAATTAGTAATTATCTCAAATGCCTGTAAAATATAATAGGCATTTTTTTTTATCTGAAGTAGTGGCTTAATACAAGACAACACTAAAAGCTATGTTTCATTTTCAACGGCATTCTAGAGATGATCATCTACCAGAGTGATTTTAACTCTTCTTTTTCTGTTTTTAAAGCTGCATATATGTATATTAAGTGTTTATCTGTAAATAGAATAATAATGAGTCAAAAGAAGACGCGCCGGTAATGTAACTAGACGCTCCATAAACGTTATTAAATCTGTTTTCCACCTTTCCTTTCTCTGCCCTCTGTCGCTATCACTATCTCAAAAAATCACTTCCTGCTTCTCACAGGGCATGCGCAGTTAAGACCAGTAAATCGTCTTTTGTCGACAGGCAGCCATGACAGAGCAAAATTCTGTTGCCATTTATATAACGTTATACGTAATCTTTCATTTCTTGACACTCGTGATTAGAGAATTTATATCAAAGCCTCGACTCCTGATAGATTTTTACCATGCTTTATAGTAAGTAGGTCAGGCGGTGGGTATCGCACTCATTACATTAGAAATAATTTAGTGAGACGAGTTAATTCTTTCGGGGAGGCTGTCCCAGTATATAACTAGTGTACAGATCACTAGAAATTCCATTATGTAAATTGTGTAAATATGCATTGTTACTCAGTAATTAGGTTGAGTTATTAACGTTTGTTGTGCATTGTGGTGCAGTGGATGTCGGCTCGGAACGAGAAATTGGGGAGCCGAGTTCGAATTCCAGTTAAATTCATTGCATTCACTTACGCACAAATACCCTTGGGAAAGGTATTAATACGTCTCTTCCTTCCAATTATGGGTTAAATAAGAGGACAGATTGGGTCCTATAGCGTTGGATGGCAGCCAATCTACCGCAGAAAGCAATTGCAACCTACTGCGGGATAATCATATGCCCAGTCAGTCATGTCTCTTTCGAGACATGATCGCCCAGGCGTGTATCACGTATGGCACTTAACTGACTGACATTTTAGGGGACAAGTTGTCATTTTTGTCCTCAGTGATGACAGTTCAGTATAAACGTCTTACATTTTTTTTGCACAGCAACGGTAGCGCACACGGGAACTAAAGGACAATCTTGTTCTTCTCTATGGGAACGCAAGACTACTTAAAGCATGAATAGCATTGTTGGAATTTGGTTGGCCTATTTTATTCCACTCGCTATACTCAGCTGATCTTGCATCAACAGATTATTATCTTATTTACAATGTTTCAAACGTTGTACGCCCCGGCCTTCTCCAGGTGTTAGGAATTTTGAACCGAACCCTTTATTTCGATCACTGGGGTATATAATTATTATTCCATGTGCGATTCCACTTCCACCTGCTAGGTAGATTATATCCCTTTTACTCACAACTCACAAATCATTGGAACTAACCAACCCCTATATCCACATAACACATAACCTAGTGGATATCGGCAAAAACGTTGTAAAATTGACAATGAAGCTTAAGACAACTGTCCGAACGATGTAAATAATGTAAATACTATCTTATCTCAGGAGTATAGACAAATACTGAAGAGATTATTACCTTTTTCGTTCAATGCAAAACATTTTGATGGCGGAAAAACTTTCAAGAGTTTTTCAACACTACTTTTCCACATTAAAATATGCAAAATTTTAATCAAAAGGCGTAGACATGTATTTTATATAAATGTATTTAAGAATAGAGTTTATAACCAACAATTACAGACAGCAGAAATATGGTTCTACAGAAGAAGAATGAAAATTCCATGAACGAAGTGAATCAGCAACAAGGGTGCCTTAATGAAAACAGTAACAAAAAAAAAAATACTTCTAATCAGATTTAGAAAAAAATCAGCTGAACTTTCTTGGAGACGTAGTGAAGAAAGAAGGTTTGGTAAACTTAACATTCACGGCGCATATTGTGGAAAAGAGAGATATGAGAAGGCAGCGAGCCACTTATACGACGAGCTTGTGTTAATGGTTGGCGAAATAGGATTGAGGGCCTTAGCAAAGAGAAGAGCCACTCAGTATAGGGAGTTGCGGAGAGTTGTGTGTGTGTGTGTGTGTGTGTGTGTGTGTGTGTGTGTGTGATTTCTAACTCGCTAAACCATCGGTTACCACCAACATGGCTGCAGCGGATGAGACGGTTACCGCAGTATACGAAAAAACAGGTGTTACCCTCGCTGCTGATTATAACATCGCGTCACACTGTTTGAATATTTAGCACTAAACTGACTTCGTCTAATGAGAAAAAATTAGTTAAAATAAGTGGAGAGTATCTTTGCTGCATACGTTTCGAGAAGTCTGATTGTAAGATTACCATAACATTGTGACGATGTTGGATATGAGCGGTCAGTTTAAGGCGAGGAAGCTCGTTGCAACGATACAGTAACGTCGCTACATCGTCACGAATCTCTCAAACAAGAGGCTTCAATGTTGGAAGGACGTTTCCTATTAGATGGGAGTGAATTTAGTGCTAATTTTATGCCGTGTAATTGGTCTTTTAACCTGATATCTCAGATAACCAACTTAAAATGTAGAAAAGATTGTACGTTAGCGTTGTTAACAGTGACTTATCCCTTCGACTTGTTCTTATATATTCTTTGATGTTTTAACTCACCTTCCGACGGTGACGCATGTGTTTCATGGCCTTTTCATCGTCTATTTAATTGATGAGGATGTTTGTCAAAGAACCTTTCACAGAGTTTGACAATGTCAGCAGGGTTATTCTGAGTACCTGACGTTGATATATTTTAATACATAAACAAAGACAAAACCACGTACAGCGACAAATGAAAACGACACAAATGTCTTTTTAGATTGGAATTTTAAAAAAATTATTTTATTCCTCGAAAGACTTTTATGACTGAAAATGAAGAAAGACCTTCAGAGATTTCTTGTCTTTATACAAAAAACATTGGCAACTGGCCCCCAATTTTTATAAAGGGGGCTGCAAAAACTGGGTATTCTACCACTATTAATAGTGGTTCTAAAATCTGTTTAATACTAAAATTCATTTAATTAACTGAAACCATTTTTAATATCTTTATATACATAATTTTTAGGTCCTGGACATGACGACAAATTGCATTCGGCAGCAAGACCTCTCATTAGGAGGTTGTGAGGAGCATGGAACCACCTCTTAATTGCTGTTATTCCCAGGTCCACCCTAACACGGAGTGGTAGTACCTGTTAGGGTCCCAGCTATGGGCAAATAGTTAACTCCCAAACTGGGGTCAAAGCACTATGAAGGTATAAAAATAGACTTTTATAGAAATATATACATAAAAGTAGACTTTTATAGAAAAATATACATTTTTTAAGGAAAAATTATTACCATAATATATTTTTGAGGGGAAAAATTATTCTTGGCAAAACATTTTTGAATACAAAACTAGAAGACATTTTCAGTTTTCTAAAATAAAAAAGAAAAAAAATTCATTTAAAATCTGACTAAATCAACCTTCTCACTATAACCGAACGTTTAAAAAATACCTTAAAACCACACCTTTTTCGCATTAAATAACCCACAGAGGTTGATATGCCGTTAAAAAAAAACTCAGACTCAAACATAATTTTTCATATAATACTTTTATTACAATTAAATAATAATGACAATAATAATAATAATAATAATAATAAATAAACCAGAACAGACATGGTCTGGAATTACAGAAGAGGATGTTAAATTTGCACTAAAAAAAGCACACAATTGGAAATTCCCAGGTATAGATAAAATTCCTAACTTTTGGCTATATTATTTTAATACAGCACATAAAAAACTAGCCAAAGAACTTCAAGAAATGGTTGACGATCCCACTAAAATTCCTGCATGGATGACCAATGGAATTACATTTCTTCTACCCAAGAATGGTGACACAAACAACCCGAAAAACTACAGACCAATTACATGTCTTCCGACAACATATAAACTATTAACATCTATTTTAACAAAACAGACATATTTATTCTTAGAAAGAAATGACATGATACCGCTTGAACAAAAAGGGTGCAAACGTGGCTGTTATGGATGTAAAGACCAATTGCTAATTAACAAAATGATCCTGGAAAACTGCTACAGTACAAAAAAAAATCTTAGTACTGCCTGGATAGATTATCGAAAGGCATTCGATAGTGTGCCACATCCCTGGATTTTAAAGACTTTAAATATATACAAGATATCGCCCGTCATCATCAATTTCATCAAACAGTGCATGTCTATATGGAAAACAGCTCTTTACCTCAATCATATAAATGGAACCTATAAGTCTGATGAAATAAACATCAAAAGAGGTATATTTCAAGGTGATTCTTTATCTCCCTTACTATTCTGCATATCATTAATAGCACTAACCAGTCAACTTAATAAGACAGAATGTGGTTATAAAATAGGCCAAAAGAAAATAAGCCATCTATTTTACATGGATGACTTAAAGTTATATGCTAAGAATGATAATGAGCTGGAAGGTCTTCTGCAAACTGTAAAATGCTTCAGCGAAGACATTGGAATGAAATTCAATTTGAATAAATGTGCTAAAGCTACAGTTTTACGTGGATCAATACAAGAAACATCCTCAATTAGCTTAGACCCTGCTGTAACAATAAAAGAATTGAAACCAGAAGAAGCTTATAAATACCTAGGTGTAAATAAGAGTGAAAACATTCACCATAAAAAAATGAAAGAAATAGTGCGTAAAGAGTACTATAGAAGGCTACGAATGATATTAAAAACTGAATTGAATTCTCAGAACAGAGTTATGGCCATTAATAGCCTTGCAATCCCAGTTGTCCAATACAGCTTCAACATCTTAAACTGGACTCTAAACGACATCAGGCAAATGGATTCTAAAACAAGAAAGCTTCTTTCTAAGTATAAGATGCATCATCCAAAGGCTGATGTAGACCGTCTATACATACCCCGTAAAGAAGGTGGAAGAGGTCTTATTCAGCTGGAATTGTCATACAAGACAACAACTGTTGGCTTACTAACATACATAGAAACAACAAAGGATTGGATGAGACAATTAGTAAGGCAACATGAAGAAAGAAAGAAAAAATATTCAATAATAAAAGAAGGCAGTAAATACAAACAAGATTTACAGTTAGTAGATTCTGTAATTTCATGATGTCATTTTTCATCATATTTCGATTTCTGCTTTGGACTCACTACCAACCAAGTCTGCGGGGAGACCTAAGGCAGGTCGTGGCGTGTTGTTATGACTCCATTTCATGTTTTTCTATCTTCCCTATCATCCCTAGCATTACATAGATAAAGTTTTCCTTAGTGTGTGGGATGTACTTAATAAGACAATTTTTTGTATATCTCTTAAGCTGGGGTTTCCAGGGATTCTTTCAATGTGTTGTTTTGTTCCATTTTTTATCATTCCAAGTTCACCTACTATCACTGGCACAACTCTTGTTTTCAATTTCCACATTTTTTCTATTTCAATTTCCAGGTCTTTATATTTTGACAGTTTTTCAAATTCCTTGATTGCTATGTTACAATCCGCTGGACAAGCCATATCAATTAATAGACAAGTTTTGTCCTTCTGGTTTTTAACAATAATGTCTGGCCTGTTTGCTTCAATTTTTCTGTCTGTGTAGATGGTGTAATCCCATAGAATGGTTACAAATAATGGTTATTATTATTATTATTATTATTACTATTATTATTATTATTATTATTATTATTATTATGTCTGCATAATCAATACAATACATTTTGCGAGTACGTTTTGTTTTTCATTATTATGTAACTGCTTTTGCGTCCCCTTGTATTAAGACGAATACGTACACTTTTGAGCGAGTTCTGAAGACGTATTAAGATTATCAAAGATGCATTCCAAAAAGTTGGCAAAGCAATAAGAAATCGGAAAACTTCGTTAGAAACTAAGAAAAGAAGATTGAACTGTCAGGTGATATCTGTCCTATATATCGGCTAATGCCGGAGAATCTCCTCAAAGATGACGAAGATACTTAAAGCAACAGAAATGTAGTTCTACAGAAAGTTGCCGAGAATACCATGGACTGAACATGTGAGGAACGATGAGGTTTATACTTAACTAGCAGTATAGCCCGGCGTTGCTTGGGTGTAATGAAAGGTTTAAAACTAATCCATGGTCCTGGAGCTCAGACTCTTTGGACGTTGGCACGAGAGACTAAAAAGCTATAGTTGTTTCCAGTTAAAGCGAAAAAATACAGATATACGGGCAGATAAACAGACACACACACACAAACATCTTGCCTTTTTATATATATATATATATATATATATATATATATATATATATAATCAATTTTCTGCACTAGTGTAAGAACTGCAACCTTGAAACCTCTAAATGTCGTTTCTTATATCCTTGTCTATGAGTGTATCAAATTTGATTAAAATCGGACCACTCCTTCTATAACCCGGTTCTTTCTTTTTCGATTATCGATTTTCGATATTAATCGGGGGTACCTCGACACAAAATCTAGCTAAGAACACTCGCAGATGCTTATAGTACCACTGTGTAAATTTTCAAGAAAATCGGTTTCGGTCTCTATGGGTAACGCTCACACACACACAGACACGCACACACACATGCACACACACAGACAATGTTCCATTTGTAAATATGTTTAGATATCAGCAAGAAGCAGTTGAAATTTCTAAGGAAAGTAAAAAGGAAAGAGTGCTTGACAAATTTGATAACTACAGGACTGACTGAGAGCAAGAGGGGCGGAAGAAAGCCGCGCGTAACACACTTCATGAGTTTTAGCAAATCTGTAGTAAAACACGGTTTAGTAGAAACAAAAAAAATACAAAATTATTAAGAGCTACAAAAGAAAGGAAGATGTGAAAGGCCATGATCGCCTACAATTTGAAGGGACTCAGTAGATAAAAGAATAAGATATAATCTTATTGTTGAGGTTATAATGAGTTTATTTATGTTTTATTTATCTTGTTTTTTTTTTTTAAACATATCACCCCGAGCAAGGCGGTAACGCCACAGATGTGCAGGGGGCTACGTAAGAGTGAAAAGATTGGAAAATAGAAAGCCGGAAACCGCATCCTGAACAGGAAACAAGGGATGAGCCTCTATACCTGTACAATAGACGTGGGTGGAGTGTGAACCGGGCGATAGTTTAGTCTATCTACTCCAATTGAGAAAAAAAAATGAAAAAGAAAAGTGAAAAGATTGGAAAAGAGAAAGCCGGAAGCCACATCCTGAACAGGGATCAAAGGATGAGCCTTTACACCTGTACAATAGACGTGGGTGGAGTGTGAATCGGGCGATAGTTTAGTCTATCTGCTCTAGTTTCTTGCTTGCTTGTGTTACATGTTAATTGTAACGTAAGAAAAAGTAAAAAATGATTAAGCAAAAATCAGAGTTAAAATACCGACAAATATTTAATTCACAAAACATTAGATAAAACTATTTACAAATATGCAGTTTAGCATTCAAATCAAAAGACATAGAAAAGGTATAGTTTTCTACTGCCCAGCGAAGTGTTAATAGGAAGCCGGATATCGATCCCATGAATCAGTAATCGGGGTTGATATGACAGCAAATCCTTTTGACAACTGTTTCAAGTTTTAGTTTTTTGTCGTCGACTTAGGGATTCTTTGGGCTGGATATACATCCTGAATCATAACCGGAGCTGTAGAAGTCAACTCATATTGCAGTCAACTGACTGATTCGTGCCCAAAACCTATTTTTATAGGAGCTAACACCTAATTTGCATACTTCTAGAAACTTAAACTCTCTGAAATATTCTACAAACTTCCAAACGTTGTATTTCTAATTTCCTTATTTTTATGACTACTTTCTGAATTAAAACTTTTTTGTAACAACAAGTAGGCCTCAATAGAGTCCTTTACTACAAGTTTTTTTAACATTATTAATATTATTTTTATATATAAATGCATCCTCCTAACACTAGCCAAACAATGGCGAGCGAAGTTTGGGAGAAATACAAAGAGAAAAATTATTAAGAGGGACAAATGGAAGTCCAGGATCGCCTACGTCCTGAAGGAAAACGATCCATAAAGAAGAAGAAGACAGCATCGCCATTTTATAGTTTGCTTACTTTCTTTTTTCTTTTTGCTTTTATTCCGTCTTATGTCTTTTTTCTCTTTCTATTGTTTTCTCTTTTTTGTCTAACTTAGTTTTTTTTGTTTTTTAGTTTTCCTACAATTTATCTTCCGCCATTTTTCTTCGTTTCTTCTCTCTTCCTTTTTTTTTTTTTTTAATCTCTGTCAAGACCGTGTTTATTTGTTATTCTGCTTTTCTTCAATTTTTACTTCTCCAAAGAACTTAAGTTACTGGTGCCTCTGCCACAAGTGTTTACTCGTGCAACCAGACTGGCAACTGGGTTCTACCCATTCATATATAGATCAAGGTGCCCCTGCCGTTCTCCTCAGTGTTCTCGACAAGCTCCAAAGGAGAGTCTGTAATGTGATAGGTTCTGATCTGGCGACTCGTCTGCAGCCACTTTCCCATCGTCGAAATGTGGCCTCCCTCTGTCTCTTCTATAAATACCTTCATGGCTTCTGCTCGGATGAGCTTAAGTCACTGATGCCTCCTCAACAGGTGTTTACCCGTTCAACCAGACTGGCAACTGGGTCCCACCCATTCACAGTCAGGTTAGCCAAACGCAGACGACAATTCTACTCCAGCAGCTTCCTCTCTCGCACTTCCCGCCTGTGGAACTCACTCCCGTATTCTTGCTTTCCTGACGGCTACGACCTCCAGAAATTTAAAAGCAAAGTTAATACTCACCTACTAACCACTGGCCTCTAGCTCTCTCCCCTCCCCTGTATAACCTTCCCTTTCTCTCCGCCCATGTACCTGTCATTGCACCTGCTTTCTCAGTTTTCTATTGTTCCTTTCTAACTAGCTTGTACTCCTCACTCTTTTCTAATTAATCTTTCTACATTTATGTAACCCCCTGCACATCAGTGGCGTTTCTGCCTTGCTCGGGGTGAAATGATTAAAAAAAAAAAAAAAAAAAAAAACCAAATGCAGACGACAATTCTACTGCCTCAGCTTCTTTTCTCGCACTTTCGCGCTTGTGGAACTCGCTCCCATGTTCTTTCTTTCCTGAAGGCCACAACCTCCAGGAATTTAAATGCAATGTCAATACCCATCTCTTAACCACTTGACTCTAGTTCTTTCTACATCTCCCTGTATATCTTTTCCTTTCTCTCCACCTTTCACCTGTATTCACATCCTTCTCTTCCTCCTTTCTAACTGGTTCGTCATTCTCTTTACTCTCCTCCTATCTATTCTTTTTACTCTTATGTAGCTCTCTGCACATCAGTGGCGTTACCACCTTGCTCGGGATGATACGATTAAAAAAAATATTTACTCTTAACTTGTTTCCGATTCCAAAGCGCGATATGTAGAGGGCTATATTCCATTTTTTGTTTACAAATAATAAAACAAGCAAAACTGTTTGTACGTTCCGATATGCAATCAACCTTTTCTACACGACGCCTTAGCATTCCCGAAAGAGTTAGGACCTATCTGAGCTAATAGGGCAGAATTGACTTGTAAAATCGTCGATGGTTGGGTCCCATAATGCCGTAGCTCTTTGTTGCTTTATTAGTTTTTATTTTTATTTGTTAACGGTCTTGATTTCCCTGGGTGATTCTAAGTAGAAATCATGTGGATAAGACCGGGATTCCATATATTGTTCAACCTCGTGACACCACCTCATATTTTAACAGGAAGATAAGATTTTTTTATGAACAAGTTCTTAGCAAGAACAATACTTTTTATAATACTTTGTAGACACTTCTTTTAATCTTTCCGTCTCTGTGTTTGGAAAACTTTTTCGTCAATATGAGCCGCCCACTGATGTCAAATCTTAAAATGATTTATTATTATTTTCTTTAGGACGTACGGTGGATAGCGACTCAGATTTAGGAAGCAGAGTGGTAAGTTCGAATTCCTGTCGAGTTCGTTGCATTTAATTACGAAATTTGTGAATCCATCTACACCCACACCACAGCTGTGGGTAAGTAGCAGTACGGACTGCATTCTATAGCTTTGGGTGAAAATCGATCTAGGGGAAGGAGAGTTCTAAATTCAAAATGTCTAACTATAGGTTTTTGTTGCTATTTAATTATAATTCCTAGTTGCTCACATGGTGTTGGGGCGCTCTCCACCTTTCCACGGAAATGGACTATTCGAATCACTATATAAAATAGTAGTGATTATACCGCGAAGAAGGAAGTCGAGTAAGGAAGTCGAGTGAGCGAGTCAGTCGGGTATTTCCGGTATTGCATCGGAAGTGTTCTACTAGTCAATCTACGACGATACTGTATACTAATTACCTTGTTCTGTATTCTACTAATCCTCACCTCTTGTAAATACTTCTCTTTCCTGCCAATACACCTACTTTTATACTATTACGTTATTTTGTATTATTTCACATAATTCTGTTACCCGACATAACACATGGTATACCCAAAACTATGTTGCATTGCATCTTTGCTTCATTCGACGAAAATTTCCAACTTTCACTGATATATCAAAGGATTGATATCACATAGTAGGGTAGTATATTTTTTATTGTTGTTTTTTGTTTTTGTTTTTTTACACAGTTTTCTCCGTTTCTTTTACTATTCAAATACGTCTTCAGATTTTGGTAGCACCTTTTCTGTCTTTTATAGTAATTGAATTTCTTACTTGACTTTGACATTCACGGTTCGAATCTTGGGCCATTCCTCTTGTTTTGCGCTTAGAGTTTTTCTTTGTCTACTTTTCAATTGGGACAATATGCTCGTGAAGGCAAGAGGTGAGTTTAGTTTGGCATTTGCAGAAGGCATTGCTAACGAGCAAACATTGATAGTCTGAGACTTCCTGTTCCTGATTAAAATATTCAAAGTGAATGAAATCACATTTGATGACTAATTGAGCCACACTGTGAAAGTTACACCGAAAATTACAATTTAACTTCTTTTATTAATATCTGAAATACCTGTTACACATTTTCTCTTCACTTCTCTACAATGTGCATAGTGAGAACATTCTGCAAGAACTGACAAAAAATCAAAAACTGCAAAGTTTTCCCAAAGGTTAATCACAGATTATTCTAAACTAGCAGTATAGCCTGGCGTTGCTCGGGTGTAATGAAAGCTTTAAAACTAATCCATGGTCCTGGAGCTCAGACACTTTGGACGTTGGCATGAAAGACTAAAAAGCAATAGTTGTTTCCAGTTAAAGCGAAACAGTAGACTGAAAAAAAAATGAATGGATGTAAGTCAAATTTTGATTTCTTGGTATCGATATCAAATAGGTTTTTTTGTCGTAAACTGAATTTTGAAAGCTAAATAAGTCCTCTGAGTAAATGGTATCATGGCTGAGACTAAGAACTACAATTATACCTACTTAGAGCCAAACTCGAAGAAAAAACTAAAATCAAGGGGCTGAAAAACTGATTTTGATCAGATCCGGTAGAATATTAAGGCATCGATTTCCAATACCTGAGTCAAATAAGTCATCCAAGGATAGCACTGCAACCTTGAAACTTCTGAATATCGTTTCTTATGTCTTTGTCTATGAGTGTATCAAATTTGATTAAAATCGGACCACTCCTTCTATAACCCGATGTTTTCGATTATCGATTTTAGATATTTATCGTGGGTACCTCGAAACAAACCCTAGCTAAGAACACTCGCAGACGCTTATAGTACAACTGTGTAAATCTTCAAGAAAATCGGTTCAGCCGTTTCGGAGTCTATAGGTAACAAACGCACACACAGACACACACACAGAGACAAAGTTCCATTTATAAATAAGTTTAGATATTAACACACTTCTGAAGGCTCACGACCATATCACGTGGACACATCGGTTCTCGCATGATCCCCGGGGATAAACAATGTCGATCCTGGTCAGTCCCTTGATGGGACACCGCTTGTCAAAGTCAAAGGAAATATCAATAAACAGTACAGCATCAGGCAAATTGCCAAGAGGGTAGAGTTGCCAAGCGCGATAAAAGTAAAGAATGGTGGTAAGGAATAAAACAAGTTAGGTATAAGTCTGATCATTTTTTTTCATCTAAAATCTACAGGCCAAATCACATTGAAACAACGAAGTTAAGCAACATAGAGCTTGCTCATTACCTAGATCGGTGACCGCTTGATAATACCCGGCGCTGTAATCTTGGATGTGCAGGTGGTGTAATGGATAATGCCACGAAATTGTTAATCAGAGTTCCAATTACTGTTGCGATAGTTATATTAATTTACGCACAAATGACCTCGGGAACGGTATCAATCCACATATTTCCCTTTCAACCATGGGTTAAATAATAGTACATGTATCAATAAAAACATTATTATCTTCACTTTTAGATTTCGTCTAAACAACGAGCCAACCTTTTCTGAAATGTGTTGTTATGAACACCGATATTCAGAGAACTTAAAATGATAACTTGGCTACTTATTTTTGTGCAACATTTTACTTACAGTAAACACTCAATGAACTATTTAAACAAATTAAGCCTAAATAATCAACATAATATTTTTGTAGCTATCTGTCACTTATAATAATGCCGACAAAAGTTTTTTTTTTACATAAGTAGTGAAGTAATCGTTCTAAGTAACGCAGTTTATCGAAATATGTTTTGCCTAATTTTTTGCATTCTTTAAATAATATATTAATTAATATATAGAACTAGCATCATAGCCCGGCGTTGCCCGTGCAACTCAGAACATTTCAGTAGTAGAAGATGCCAATGAATGGAGTAGATGGAAATCATTTATTGAAAGTTGGAAAGGAGAGAGGAGGCTGTTAGTAACCATTTTCAGCATTAAGTAGAAGGCATTGAATGCATGTTGCTGTAGTATTTGAACGGAGTATATAGTGTAATTTTAGTACCGGTCATACTTTTGTTTCCTTCTAAGTGCGGTGGGGGGGGAGAGGGTTAAAAAATTGTTGTTTAAAAATTGTTCAAAAATTCCATTAAAAATGTATTTTCTTTTGTTTTGCTTAAACGTGATTTGATGTTTTGTGTGACATTGTAAACAACATTTCGTTTCTTTTTGCTTCAAAATTACAGGGGAAAATATTTACATTTTTTGTTGACTAAATGAATTTAACATAAAAATAGAGTTTATTAGTTAAGTAGGACATTAATCTTTTTACGTACACGCATTCTGCTACAATCAACCATGAACTCTCAATTTCTATGGGACATTTAGATACTTACATTTCTCTTTGAACAATTAACTACATTTTTTTCTCTATGAAAATTTTATTTTACTTCTTACAAATTAGTTATTTAGTTCTATTAATAAAATTACACTTATTTCACAAACAAATTGCTTTCATTTTTCCTTCCTTTTTATGGCCGGAGAAAAAGTGAAGAGGAAAGTCAAACCATAAAGGAAATTGCACTGAGTGCTCTTTAGTTTTACGAGTCAGTTGAAGATGTCCTCTTGTTTTCTTTGGTTGCGTGGAGTGAAAACGAAGAAAGAAAACTTGGAAGTAAAGGTAGAATGAATGTATGTTTGCGAGACATGACTTCAGCTTGAAGTTTCTTCCTTACATTGCGACGAGATACTATCAGATACCGCTCTCATACTGACGGTCTTTGACCGGTCACGGAACGTGGTTAAGTAGTGGGTTTTAGTTATGTGTCCGGCTCCAGCAGGCATTTTCTTTCTTTAGATGTGAAAAAAAAAAATGACTGGCGTCATAGATTAATTTTCTGTTTCCTATCTAATCAACATCCTGAATTTTACTTATCACACTGGCTTGCTAAATTTGTCTTGGTCTCCGTTTTTGCAAAATGTCGTTTGAATCCGATTTTGCAGGTGTGTAATTTTACTTTTTTTTTTGTTTGCGTTAATTGTTAGATGATAGTATTTGTATCTATATATTAATTTTTCTTTGATAATGGTTTTCAAAATCCGAAAACGCTCCAAATTTGAACAGTGTCAACAATGTAAACAACGCTCTCTTAGTTTAAATTTGTGTTTTTCGCTAAATAGTTGTGTTTTTCTCTAAACAGCTGATCTTTGATCTTTCCTGCTGCTCAGCCTAAGAATATAAACGCGTATAAGTTTAGATAGGCGTGTTTGTGATTCCGTGCAAAGGCGTACTTTGTCTGTGTATGTGTGCATCACCGATCAGCGTTTTCATTTTTGCTCCGGAATGACTTCAAAGGTTATAAAACGAATTCAGTTTCCGATGTGCAGGCTCATAATTTAATTAGATACATTCAGAGTTTTCTTAATACGACTATTTCCGTCGATTACAAAGATTTGTAAATTTGGCATCACTCGAATGTTATTGATTGTTGCTTCTATAGATTCGAGGTTTCCACTCTTTCTAAGTGGTAAAAAGTGAATGGGATATCTCGCATAAAATGAGAATGTTAACAGTGGTGCGGTGGATATCTGCTCAGGAAGGGAAATCGGGAAGCCGAGTTCGAATACCAGTTGATTTCCTAACATTCACCTACGCGCAAATACCCTTGGGAACGGTATTAATCCGTCTCTTTCCTTCAGTTATGGGTTAAATAACATGACAGATTGGTTTCTATAGACTTGGTTGGCAACCAGTCTACCGCGAAATATAATGGCAACTTACTGTGGGATAATTTTCTGCCCAGTCAGTCATGTCTCTTTCGAGACATGATCGCCCAAGCGTGTATCCGGTGTGGCACTTGACTAATTGAATAGCGAAAAAGACACACACACACACACACACACACACACACACACACACACACACACTCTCTCTCTCTCTCTCTCTATATATATATATATATATGTATATACATTCTCCTTCTGTCTCTCTTTTTTGTTTCTCTTTCTTTCTGTTTCCCTTTCTCTCGCTTTAGCTTTTTCTCTCTTTCTATTTTTAGCTTGCTCTCTTTCTCTTTCTCTCTTTGTTTATCGCTTTCTGCTTCTCTTTCTTTCTCTTTATCTTTATACTTTTCTCTCTGATCGTTTTTCTTTCTTTCTCTGTTTCTCTTTATCTCTCTGTTTCTCTTTATCTCTCTGTTTCTATTTCTTTCACCCTCTCTGTTTATTTTTTCTTTCTCTCATTCTCTTTCTCTCTCTCTTTCTCCCTCGTGCTGATATTCTTTCTATTTTTCTTTTTTTCTTCTCTCTCTTTCAGTTTCTTTCTTTCTGTTTCTTCCTCTGTTTCTTTCTCTCTCTGTCTCTCTCTCTCTCTCTCTCTCTCTCTCTCTCTCTCTCTCTCTCTCTGGCTTTCATTTTTGCAATGTTTGTTACTGACTACTTTAGTTTACAATTTATCAATAAACATCTTTTTATACCTCCGTTGTTTTAATTTTAGCAAGTCACCCAGGAAACGACCGCCACAGATTCTACAACTAAAAAGTGGTTCCATGTAACCTTCTTAAGGAATATGAATTAGGAGTAATAATCTTAGACTGTCTGTCACACAAGGCAAGAGAATATAATATACTCTTCTATTTAAATCATAGCTTGTCGGGTCGAAGAAGATGTGGATTCATTCCTTTGCACAGTTGTGATCTGAACGCAACACTAGTATTTGTCTATCGCCCGGTTCACACTGCACCCACGTCTATTGAACAGGTGAAGAGCCTCATCCCTTGTTCCCTGTTTAGGATGTGGTTTCTAGCTTTCTTTTTTCCAATCTTTTCACTCTTACGTAGCCCCCTGCACATCAGTAGCGTTACCGCCTTACTCGTGGGGATATGCTTATAAAAAAAATATGTATTTCTGAGATGAGGCAGTATTTACAATATTTACATTATTCGGACTATTGTGCTGATCTTTTTTGCCATTTGTACGACGTTTCGGTCGTTGTACGCTCCGGCCTTCTTCGTTGGTCGAATCGCCGTACAAATGGCAACAAAGATGAAGACAATAGTCCGAATAATGTAAATACTGTGAACGCAGCACAACTGAAACTTTAACTTAGTGCAACGAAAACAATTACTCAACCCGTACATCTCGTTTTCAGCCTTTGTTTTTCTTTTTTTTATTTTTCAGTCCCTTTTTTTCCAGGCGTTTCGGATGTTAACATTCATGGATCTCCAAATTTGCAATAAATTGATTTTTACACTACCATAGCTACATAACTATATATATATATATATATATATTTAAAAATATAAAATTTAGGAAGAAACACGTTATTTCATGGTAAATCGGAAGTTTGGGTCTATTTCAGGCGAACCATCATCAGTTTCCGTCTTTACTGTACAATAAAAACGGAAGCTGATGATAGTACGCGTGAAATAGGCCCATACTTCCGATTTACCATGAAATAACGTGTCTGTCTTAATTTTTCTTATATTTTCTCTATATGTTTTTATATACACATATATTTAGAGCTCTCTTTAAGAGTTATCCTACCACTGTATGTACAGGATACTCGTTTGGATTCTTCTATATCTACACCGCATGCATATATATATATATATATATATATATATATATATATATATATATATATTAATTTTTCTGACTGTATTAATTTTCTTCAGGCTATGTCAGCAGAGTAAGTTTATGCTAAACACTGCCATGGTTGATGTTTGTTCTTAGCTTGACCTATTTTCTAAAATCTGGCCTTCTGTCTGTCCCTCACTTTTTTAATTGCTTCCGCGTTGGCCCAAGAACTTGACAATCCTCCTCCGCCTCTATAAATTGACTTCAGATTTGTGTCCCCACTTCAATGTTTATATATATAAAAAAAATAAATTTCTCTGTGCATATGGAGTACGCTGACTATAGATCCATGGAGATGAGAACTTTACAAAAACTCTAGGATTTCTAAACTTAAAATGAATGTTCACAAGTTCACTAAGTAGATTATGCACTGTTTCCTCTGTTATTATTGGCTTCTATTTCCTGTGAGTGTCAACTTTTCTATGCCCTCTTACTTTATTATGTGCCTTAGAAATTTCAACTGTTTCTTTTTTATTTTAACTGGAAGCTTTCTTTTTGTTTCCATTTCCTCAAACATTTCGTCGTTGCTCACGCGTTCAGTTTATGTTATTCTCAGGAACTTTCTATTACGGCCATATCACGTTGCTTACACCGGTTCTCGCTTGATCACCGAAGTTGAGCCTAGTCAGTACTTAGATGGGTGACCGCTTGGGAATACCAGGTGCTGTAAGTGTTTAGTGACGGATGTGCGTTGTGGTGCAGTGGATATTGGTGAGCCGAGTTCGAATTCTAGTTGAATACTCTGCATTCATTTAAGCACTGGTACCCTTGGTAAAGTTATTAATCCGTCCCTTCCCTCCAAATATGGGTTAAATAACAGGGTAGGATTTGGGGACCCTGCTCGTAAAAAAACATAATCCCAAATGATACTCAAAAAGAAAAAAGTATTACTAGATACAAAACTTATATAAAAACAACAATAAATTGTTGAATGTAAAATGTATTACCAACAATAAATAAATAAAATTTAGTTGGCAATAAATGACCCGTCGAGGTCTATATCCCGTAAAACAAAACAAACAACTTTCTATAGAGCAAGATTTTTTGTTGCTTTAAGGTTAATCTTCATCTGTAGAAAGATTGCCTAGAATTCACTGCTATATAGGAGAACTGAAATTACGCCATTTTTGTTTTCTGTTCCGAAATATTTTTTTCCGTTTCTTAATACTTTAGTTAGCTTTTGGAAAGCATATTCCGCTGGCCCAATGTGCTTTCGGATTTCGGTGTGACACTTTCCGTCCTCTTCTCAATGTATAAAAATAAATGATTTTCATTTCATTTTTTACTCTCAAAGCAGTACAGCCAGTCAGTCAAGTGCCATAGGTGATACACGCTTGTGCGATCATGTCTCGAAAGAGATATGACTGACTGGGCAGAAGATTATCCCGCAGTAGGTTGCCATTATTTCTGCGGTAGACTGGTTGCCGACCAAGGCTATAAAACCCAATCTGTTCTGTTATGTAATTCATAAGTGGTCGGAAGAGACGGATTAATACATTTCCCAAAGGGTATTTGCGCGTAAGTGAATACAAAGAATTCAACTGGTATTCGAACTCGGCTCCCCGATTTCTCGTTTCGAGCCGATATCCACTGCCCCAAAACGCACATCCAAAGCAATACTCGACATGAGAAAATCTGTTATGCAACTCAGTTTTGTATTTAAAACATTTTTCTATCACTTTCTTTTTTTTTTTGCTTGACAGTCTAATATTTACGTGTTTTCTTCAAGAGTCGGCTACGGGAGAATTAAATATCCTGACTCCTACTTGATAACCCACTTGACATTTTCTGACTCTTCTTACTTCGATGCAAGCTTCGAGAACTTAGATTGGTAAGGATCAAAGTAGAAACAATGGACTTTCTTTGTCGTAATGCTTTGTGTGTGTGTGTGTGTGTGTGTGTGTGTGTGTGTGTGTGTGTGTGTGTCTGTGTGTCTCTGTTTTTTCTGTTTTGTTTATCTTTTTTTCTCTTTTGCTGTTTTTCTCTTCTTCTGTATTTTTTCTTTCAACCGACCTTTTATCATTTGCTTCATTTTAGTATTGCGTTTTCTTATTCTATCTTTCGACGTTTTTTTTAAATTTTCCCTTTTATCTTTCCTTTGCTTCTTCCTATCCGTCATTTTTCTTTGTTTGTTTCTTTCTTTCTTTCTCTTTTCTTGTTTTATCCTTTCCTTTTTTCTGTTCTTCCCATTTTTCTCTTCTTTTTATTTTCTTTCTTTTCTTTTCTTCTTTTTCTTCTTCCTATTTATTTTCCCGTCTTCCCTTCTTTCTCCCGTTTTCTCTCTTTTTCATTCATTTTTCTTTCCTATTTTTCTTCCTTTCTACCTTTCTGTGTTTTTTCTTTCTTTCTACTTATTCTTTTGCTCTCTACTTCTCATGTTTTCTCTCTACTTATTTTTTCCTTTTTTGTCTTTCTTTTTCATTTTTCTTGTTTTTCCGACTTTCTTTTTTCCTTCCCGTATTTTTCTCCGACTTTCCTTCTTTTTATCTTTATTCCTTTCATTTTCGTTTCGCTTTCTTTCTTTCTTTCTTTCTTTCTTTCTTTCTTTTTTTGTTTTCCTTTTTATTTCTTTCTTTCTGTCTTTTCTACCTCATTTTCTTCTTCGAGAAGATATTACATACTATTGTTCAAGTTTGAGGGTTACTAAATGAGTTTTTTATATAGTGTGCAACAAGTGCACATTCATTTTTTTAATCATATCACCCTGAGCAAGGCGGTAACGCCACTGAAGCGCAGGGGGCTACGTAGGAGTGAAAAGATTGGAAAAGAGAAAGCCGGAGATCACATCCTAAACAAGGAACAAGGGATGAGCCTCTTCACCTGTTCAATAGACGTGGGTGGAGTGTGAACCGGGCGATAGTTTAGTCTATCTACGTGGGATATGTAGCAGCTGAAAGACAACGCGATTGGAGTGATCGGCGAAGTAGGTCAACAGTTCTGTGGAAAAAGCTATGTGGAACTCCTTAGCAATGGAATATGAAGTGAAGGAAGAAGACGACAGAGTATTCATCCCCTGGTGAGTTCTAGCTTTGAAAGTTTGTGGAACTGTGGATAATTTGCCCGAATCTTTGCCATGAATATAGTGAGAGTAGCAAGGAGCTAGTAACTGTTTGTCTATGGGAAAGAGTTTGTAAAGTGGAAAAAGATTTATTGCCCTCAATGACACGGAAATGTTTTCGAATTTTGCCAAGTTTCAAAAGTGAGGATTGGTAACACCCATCCCAGATGTGTTAGCAGTACTACATTTTGGTATCATACAGACATAGCATGCAGAATAATGGATTTAGCCCCCCAACAGGGACGACGGTCTCATAATCCTAAGAAGTGTAACAGACAAAATACAAAGTAAATCACACTCAAAGATACGTGTTAATCATATAAAAAATATAAAAAATCCAACGACAAACCATATCATGAAGCTAGGCTATTACTTTTAGCCATTATCAAGGATTCATTTTATTTTACGTGTAAAAGAATACGCGTAGTGTTTATGTATGTGTGTAGAGTCATGTGTGCGTTATATATTCAGAACATGGTAAGCACATTGTGGCCATGTTCATAGTTGATATTATTAAGTGTTGTATTTTTCTTTTTTATTAATAGTGCTTCCATTATTTGTAGCCATTTTTTGCATATGGCTACTATATAGATACAGCCAAAAGCGCTCGGAAAAAAATAATTTAGAACATTTTTCTATAATTACATAAATTATAGAAAAATGTTCTAAATTATAAAGAAAAGAGTATAGATCACACGAATAACTACATAAAAAACTTAATAATACCTTGTTTGTCGTTGTAATGAAACCTGCGCCAAAAGAGTGTTTACTGCCCTAAATACTATTATTTATATATATATATATATATATATATATATGTGTGTGTGTGTGTGTGTGTGTGTGTGTGTGTGTGTGTGTGCGTGTGAAGATACGTATCTCCGTGTATGTACGGGTGTGTGGTGCGCGCAAAATTCAAATTATATATATAAAATTAATATATATAAGAAAAGACAAGTAGAAAAATATTTTTATGCCAATGCATTTCGTTCCTTCAGGAACTTTAACAAGCTCACTGTGATCGTTCTGATAAAGAAAAGACACCCTAATTTGTTGATGAAACTGCCATCCAGAGTCAACACTGAGGTCTACATTGAGTGCCTTGAGGATGTGTTGCTGCCCTGGGTCGAAGCCAGCAACTGGAAAACACTATGCCTCCCATGCAGGAATAACCAGTCATGGCTGTCAGGCAATTTTTTCGACCTCATCACTCCTTACATCTGGCAAATCCAAAGATCAGCAAGAAACTCTTTCCTAACATCAAAGATAACCTGAAGGCAAGAATTATAGCAAAATTAACCACCTTAAACCAAAGTGCATCCAGAAGAGGAGTAGAAGATTCTGAATTCGTCTTGAGACATTGATTGAAGCTAATGGTGATTTTTTGGAATAGATTTACTGTTTAGTATTTCAATATATTTTTACATAATTTTGGTAAATATGTCTTTTAAAGTGAGATGTCAATGTTGTTTTCGTTTTTGCCTAATGTGACAATTAATTTATCTATCACACTCTTCATATATATATATATATATATATATATATATATATATATATATATATATATATTGACTTGTTTATTAAAACAAATAATTTCTATTGAATGTATTCATCTTTTGAAGACTTTAAGTTGTACAAAGAATTGTTTTCCGCTGAGACTTCTTAGAAATATCTGGTTTTATTATCATTAACGAAAACGAATTCATTTTCTAATCTTTAATCAGAAAAGTTAATAAATAATTTCAGTCAGTAATTTAATAGACAAAAAACTCTAATCTTTTTTAATAAGACATGCTTACCGGAACAATTGCCGCTCAAATATAAAGATTTAAATAAACTAGCAGTATTGCCCGGCATTGCTCGGGTGTAATGAAAGCTTTAAATCTAATCCATGGTCCTCCAACTCAGACTCTCTCTCTGAACGTTGTACGAAAGACTAAAAAGCAATAGTTGTTTCCAGTTAAAGCGAAACAATAGTCTGAAAGAAAAATGAATAGATGTAAGTCAAATTTGATTTCCTGGTATTGATGTCAAATAAGTTTTCCTCGTAAAATGAATTTTGTTAAATAAGTCCTATGAGTAAATGGTATCATGGCTGAGACTAAGAACTACAATTATACCTCCTTAGAACCAAACCCGAAGCAAAATTTAAAATAAAGAATAAAAAATGCAGACATACAAGCAGATAAAAAGATACACACTAACATCTTGCCTTTTATATATATATATGATCGATTTTCTGCACTATTGTAAGAACTGCAACCTTGAAACTTCTGAATATCGTTTCTTATGTCTTTGTCTATGAGCGTATCAAATTTGATTAAAATCGGACCACTCCTTCTATAACCCGATTTTTTCGATTATATATATATATAAAATGCAAGATGTTTGTTTGTGTGTGTTTATCTACCTGTATGTCTGTATTTTTTTTCAGCCCTTTTATTTTAGTTTTTGCTTCGGGTTTGGCTCTAAGTAGGTAAAATTGTAGTTCTTAGTCTCAGTCATGATACCATTTACTCAGAGTACTTATTTAGCCTTCAAAATACAGTTTACGATGAAGAGAATTTTTTTGATATCGATACCAGGAAATCAAAATTTGACTTACATCCATTCCTTTCTCTTTTTTTTTTTTTTTTTTTTTTTTTAACTTGAAACAACTATTGCTTTTTAGTCTTTCGTTCCAACATCATAAAAACTTTGAGCTCCAGGACCACGGTTTAGTTTTAAAACATTACATCCGAGCAACGCCGTGCAATACTGCTAGTCAATTAATAAGCAAGTTTTTTCTTTCTGGTTTTTAACAATAATATCCGGCCTATTTGCTTCAATTTTTCTGTCTGTGTAGATGGTGTAATCCCATAGAATGTTGACATCTTTTATTTCTGTAACCGGTGGTGGGTGATGTTCATACTAGTGTTTGATTACATATTTTCCATAGTGTTTGCACATTGTCCAGTGTAAATATTGCCCCACTCTATCCTGACGATTTTTATATTCATTTGGGCAAGTACAGAACATCCTGAGATTAGAATGGTCTATTGTATCTTTGTATTTATCACATAATCTGCATTTTGGATCCACATTATTATGTATGATATTTGCCTGAAAGTTCTTAATGAAAACAATCTGGTCTTGTGCTCAAGAATAAAGCCTTCAGTTTCAAATTTTAATCCAGATGCTCCTAACCATCAGCATTGGGTTTATGAGCATGTTCTGGGTATTAGCCATGTAGAGGTTTGTCTTGCCAGCGCTGTTTCATCTGTTCATGAGCTTTATCCTTTGCTTTCTTTTTTTTATATTTTTTGCTGCAATAGTTCTGGCTTCTGTTTTGGTTTTCTACAGAATCTACTAAATGTAAATCTTGTTTGTATTTACTGCCTTCTTTCATTATTGAATATTTTTCTTTTCTTTTCTTCTTCTTCTTCTTCTTCTTATTATTATTATTATTATTATTATTATTATTATTATTATTATTATTACTATTTGCACTTGTTAACTTTTCATATCATTGGTACGGCTAGACTTTCATTGCAGATCAGATAGTAATGTCATTATTATTTTTTTTTGTTTTCTACTTTATTTATCAGTATTTTTTTTTCTGAGTAGATTTGTTCCATTTTCGGATTTCCAATTATAATATTAAAAAAATAAATATACACCAATACCCTACCTAAGAGACACTCAAGGTAGAGCGTCATTGTACTTTATTATGAAAGAAAATCACTTTGGTTAATCATAGACTTGAAGAGATTAAGATTTCTGAAGCGTTCGGGAAAGCATCTTCTCTAGAGTTTGTTCTGCAAAATAGCGCTTATACAGGTAGGGAATACTAAAATCAAGCAGGTACAAAAATTTAAATACCTAGGATGTTCTAACAGAAGACAGAATGTGCGACACAGAGATCCGAAGGCGAATTGGCATGGCGAATGACGCGTTCCAGAAACTGGGTCGAGTATTAAGAGACAGAACAATTTCGCTAGAAACAAAGAGAAGTGTATTAACGGTTATGTGATGTCAGTTCTTCAATATGGCAGTGAATGTTGGACAATATCATCAAAGATGAAGAACAAACTTTGAAGCAACTGAAATGCCGTTCTACAGAAGGATGCTGTGGATATCATAGATCGAGCATTTGAGTGAGCAATGATGAGATTTTGGAAAGGATGGAAAAGAAAAGGATATTAATACCGAGCATCAGGAACAGACAGCTAAAGTTCCTGGGATATGCAATGAGGAAGGAGGGCTTGGAGAACCTGATACTAACATGCCACATAGAGGGAAAAGGAGACAGGTGAAAGCAGCGGATAACATATTTGAAGGGCCGAATCAGGTGGATGATGGATCGAGGGTTGCATCGTGTAACAGGAGAAGGCGTTCTAAGTGTCACCAGGGATAGGGAAACGTGGAAAGCCATGATCGGCTGGCTGTTCTGAAGGAACAGGGCACATAGAAGAAGAATGAAGTGATTAATTGAATGATTGTTTGGTTTTTATGGCTTAACAACCCTTGGCATGGATATTTTAAAACCAGAGATTATTTTTATATTGTAAGAAAATTTCTTTTGAGATTATAAGTTCTGGTTTGGTGATAGAATTGCTTACTAATTAACCCATAGTTGGAGAAACGGTGTTTGATTCATACCATTTTTTTTTTTATAAAGCGTTTCACCTCGAGCAAGGCATGTCACTGCCACTACTGCGCAGGGGCTACATAGAGTGGAGAAAGGATGATTAAATATAGGAAATGTCAGAGGGTGGGTGATAGGCGGGTAAGGATACCGAGAATGAGGGTTGGGTTTACGAGAGTGTCTATATCAATTGGAGTTAGTGTGATAGGAGGTGTCTATTGACCCTACATTTAAACACCTGGAGATTGTAGCTGTCGGGAAAGCAGACTGTGTAGTTCCTATATTTAAGAATTCTGGCGAACCCTCAGACCCCGCCAATTACCGTCCTATTAGTCTCCTTCCGATCTTTGGCAAAGTTTTCGAAGCCATTATCAACGCCGAGGTGATTCAGCATCTCACGGCCAATAGTCTTCTCTCTGACAAACAGTACGGGTTTCGCTTCACCAGGTCTAATGCTGATATGCTAACGACCATTACCGAGTACATATACCGGGCACTTGACAAGAATGGTGAAGCCCGAAACGTTGTCTTGGATATCTCCAAAGCGTTCGACAGGGTCTGGCATGCTGGCCTCTTGTGCAAACTGCGGAGCTACGGGATAACTGGACATCTGTTTGACCTCATCCAGTAATTCCTCTATAACCGCACATTGAAGGTGGTATTAAATGGGCATGCCTCCCAGAACTACCATACGAACGCGGGCGTCACTCATGGTTCTATCCTGCCCACGCTCTTTCTGATCTACATTAATGATCTCCCCCTCGTTAGTTAGCATGTATGCCGATGACACAACAATCTACTCTCGCATCGATCAAAAACCAGGTGTGGACGACAAAGTGAACCTCGCTGCCGTACTTGAAAAGGACCTCCAATCCGTCGTGGCCTGAGGTAGGAAATGGCTGGTAAATTTCAATGCCTCTAAAACGAAGCTGTTATCAACTAACCACCATAGACAATCGCATCTACCTCCCATTAGCATGGGACAGGCTAGATTTCGAATGGATTTTGCACGCAAATGAATATAAGAATTAATAATTCCGAGTAATTATCAGTTACACAACCCGCACACCCAGGGTCGTAGGTGATGCTAAAAAAAACAACGTATTTATTAGTTGACAATATGATGACGTCATCAGTGTCATCCGTTTCCAGAAACTGATCTTTGCGGATTTAAATAAACAATCAGATTTTTACTGCGTTAATTAGGATGTTTTCTTCGTTTTTCTTTCTTTCTTTCTTTCTTTCTTTCTTTGTGAATTGTTTAGTTTGATTTTTGACGAAGACATTTTTCCTTGCCCGGATTTTCATTATGATTTCACGGATCGGCCCGGACCCGTGCTCGGTGTGCCCGGTAGTCAGATACGACCATGCGCACACCAATACTTACTTGGTATTCTTAAGCGGGCACCCAACTGACCAGACCTATACGTAATTTAATTTGGGTGATCTTATCGGAACCAGTGTTTCAACGAGATATGGACGCGGCCATAAGCTAAGTGAAGTAAATAAATAAATAAATGATTCATATTTGTTTGTAATTTGAAGTTATTTTTAGAATTTTAATGTCTGCTTTTTCCTCGGAATTCATTCGTTTTATTTAACCATTATATCTATCTATCTATCTATCTATCTATCTATCTATCTATCTATCTATCTATCTATCTATCTCAGCGTATTCCTATCTATCTATCTATCTATCTATCTATCTATCTATCTATCTATCTATCTATCATTATAATTTTTATAAACTTACATACATAAAATAATGTTTAAGATTTTTCAAGTTGGCTTGGAATCTGTTCATTTGTTGAAACTTTGGATGGACGCGTCGTTTCTCTTTGATTTCGGAATTCCACAAATGATACTAACGTTGGTTTGACGAATCAAATGTGGTGAAACAGCTAACCTCTTTTTATCGTGTCAGTGTAGATGCCAGCTTAATTTATTTTTATGTCTTGATTAAGTGCTTGTGTTCGTGCGTGTATGTGTACTGTTGTTTCCTTGTAAAACAGAGGCCAGCTCAGGGCATATACATAATCAGTTAAGTGCCATATGTGATACACGCTTTGGGCGATCATGTCTCGAAAGAGACATGGCTGACTCGGCAGAAGATTAAATTGCTATTACTTTCTGTGGTATACTGGTTGCTAGCCAAGGCTATAGAACCCAATCTGTCCTGTTATTTAACCCATAACTGGAGGGTGAGAGGGACCTATACCTATCGCAAGGGTATTTGTGCGTAAGTGAATGCAAGGAATCTAACTGGAATTCGAACTCAGCACCCCGATTTGTCGTTCCGAGCTGATACCCACTGCACCACAACGTACATCCTCAGGAATAAAGACAAAAAGAAAACTTACTTTAGCAAATGCGTTTCGTCCAGTGAGGACTAACGCGTCGGCTAAGATAAGTTTGTTTTCCTTTCATCTTTATTCATATTGTCGTTTTTTAATTATATTCTACCTGATATATATATATATATATATATATATATATATATATATATATATATATATATATGGGCGGTTTTCAATTCTGGGTTAAAAAGCAATCGGAGTCTAACCGTACTGATATAGGAAAAGAATCACAAACATATTCATTTCTAGTAATCTTTTACGTCACTTTTTTTCAACCTCGTTTTGACTCTTGCTCGAATATTCAGTTTTATTCAATTTAAAATCCATTGATACTATTATGAACATAGCAGATTAAATGTTTCATTTTAAGTCTGCTTGTCTGATCGTCAGGGAGCAGCTGTGGAAGCAAATCGAATAGGAAAAGGCCTCGTAGACGTGTGTAGGAATAAATCCCGGTTTATATCGATTTTTACCGAAACAAATTGAAATGCTTTAAGGTCAAGTTAAACAGGACAGTTCAATCGTAAATATTGATTATGCAAAGAAATAGATGGGACCGTCAATCATAGGCGAATCTGCGAGAAGCATATAGATACGAATGTGCGGGAGAAATGTTCCTTTGTGAATATTGCAACTCATGTTTGACCTTTGGAATAAAATAGCCTATACAGAAATCAGATCACTAAAATAAATAAACTAGAAAATAAGAAAAGAGTTTAAATTTCAAAGTGATTTTACGATGCGGGCGATAAGTAATTTTGTAAGCAAGGAAGGAAATGTCAGATAATGTATGTCGGTCTTTTAGGGGATCATATAGTAAAAGTGAACACAAATTTAAAAAAAAATCCCTATGAAATGTAATATACCAACTAAAACAAAAGATGAGGTTCTAAAAATGTTTTACACACCGAGCTTATGTTCACATCACGTTGAAATACCGACCAATGTTCCTGGGACATGCAATGAGGAATGAGGGCTTGGAGAACCTGATACTAACAGGTCAGATAGAGGGAAAAAGAGACATAGGAAAGCAGTGGATAACATATTTAAAAGGCCTGTGCAGGTGGATGACAGAACGGGGGCTGAGAGACGTTACAAGAGAAAGCGTGCTAAGAGCCACCAGGGATAGGGAGACGTGGAAGGCCATGATCGCCTACGTCATAAAAGAAGAAAAAAATTGATATATATTAAAACCAATTTTCTTAATGACAAGCTCAGTCATGTTTACGTTACGATACTATAGAGCAGTGTTTCTTAATTATGCGTAATCCTTTTTAATCCAGGGTGCATTAAAAAAAAAATATTTTCATTTTTTTTTTTAAACATATCACCCCGAGCAAGGCGGTAACGCCACTGATGTGCAGGGGGCTACATAAGAGTGAAAACATTGGAAAAAAGAAAGCCGGAAACCACATCTTAAACAGGGAACAAGGGATGAGCCTCTATCACTAAAATAAAATAGAAAATAAGAAAAGAGTTTAAATTTCAAAGTGATTTTACGATGCGGGCGATAAGTAATTTTGTAAGCAAGGAAGGAAATGTCAGATAATGTTTGTCGGTCGTTTAGGGGACCATATAGTAAAAGTGAAAACAAATAAAAAAAAATTACTTCGATTTTACCAAAAATATGAATAAGTGGGATATGAAGTATATTGTTTCACCAATCGTCAATGGCGAGATTGGAACACCTACCACTTGATCGGTACTACATTCTTACATTCGTTAACCCCATCAGTTCTGACCACTTAGGGCCAAACGACGCTATACTATCGTATTCCGTTCGTATATCCGTTTGTATTCCATTAGCTTCTTTTTATATGTTCCTTGTTCTTTCAGTACCATGTCTCTCTTACCTTGGTGGCTTTCTCCTGTTACACCATGCAACCCTCGTTCCATCATCCACCTGATTCGGCCCTTCAAATATGTTATCCACTGCTTTCCCCTGTCTCCTTTTCCCTCTATGTAGCATGTTAGTATCAGGTTCTCCAAGACCTCCTGCCTCATTGCATATCCCAGGAACTTTAGCTGTCTGTTCCTGATGCTTTTCTTTTCCATTCTTTCCAAAACCTCATCATTGCTCAGATGCTCGATCCATGACATCCGCAGTATCCTTCTGTAGAACGACATTTCAGTTGCTTCAAGTTTTTTCTTCATCTTTGATGATATTGTCCAACATTCACTGCCTTATTAAAGAACGGACATAGCAATCCAGTACTCTCTTCTTTATTTCTAGCGAAATTGTTCTGTTTCTTAATACTTTACTCAACTTTTGGAATGCTTCCTTCGCCATGCCAATTCCTCTTCGGATCTCTGTGTCATACATTCCGTCTTCCTTTATAACACTTCCCAGGCTTTTAAATTTTTCTACCTGCTTGATTCTAGTATCCCCACCTGTATTTGGCATATTGGGCTGTCTTTTTTACTGATGACCAGGCATTCGGTTTTCTTGCAGTTTATTTCTAGTCCTTTCTTGCCACTCTCATCAGAATGCAATTATTTATTTAACTACATATCCCAATTATTATACTAACACCAAAACAAACCAAATATATAGAGAAGTCAAATATATCTTATATTTAGTCAGCTATAAATCGAATCATTCTTGCGATTAACAATTTACTTAGAAAAACATTTACATTGATATTTAGCCAAGACGCAAAAACGTGGTTACGCGTATGATTCTCCTCAGAATTTGCTATCAAGTTTTCTGAAGAACAGATCTAATTCTGACTAGATCATAGACAAAAATAACATAATTTCACAAATTAAATATCTAATATTTTTCAATTGACCTAATAAATATTCATGGGCGTTTTATAATTTTCTAGTAAACAATAAAATTTTGTTCTTACTTCTAGACTAGCAGTATAGCCCGGCGTTGCTCGGGTGTAATGAAAGCTTTAAAACTAATCCATGGTCTTCCAGCTCAGACTCTTTGGCACGAAAGACTAAAAAGCAATAGTTGTTTCCAGTTAAAGCGAAACCGTAAACAGAAAGCAAAATGAATGGATGTAAGTCAAATTTTTATTTCCTGGTATCGATATCAAATAAGTTCTTTCGTCGTAAAGTGTATGTTTAAGGCTAAATAATTCCTCTGAGTAAATGGTATCATGGCTGAGACTAACAACAACAATTATACCTACTTAGAGCCAAACTCGAAGCAAAAACTAAAATAAAAGGACTGAAAAAAATACAGACATACAGGCAGATAAACACACACACACACACAAACATCTTGACATTTATCCGGCTTTCTTTTTTCCAATCTTTTCACTCTTATGTAGCCCCCTGCACATCAGTGGCGTTACCGCCTTGCTCGGGGTGATATGATTAAAATATATATATATATATATATAATTATATATATTATCGATTTTCTGCACTATTGTAAGAACTGCAACATTGAAACCTCTGAATATCGTTTTTTATGTTTTTGTCTATGAGTGTATCAAATTTGATTAAAATCGGACTTCTCCTTCTATGACCCGATTTTTTCGATTATCGATTTTCGATATTTATCGGAGGTACCTCGACACAAAACCTAGCTAATAACACTTGCAGACGCTTATAGTACAACTATGTAAATTTTCAAGAAAATCGGTTCAGCCGTTTCGGAGTCTATGCGTAACGGACGCACACACACAGAGACAAAGTTCCATTTATAAATAAGTTTAGATACTTTCAATATGTGCGTTGTGGTTCAATAGATATCGACTTGGAACGACAAATCGGGGTGCTGAATTCGAATTCCAGTTGAATTCCTTGCATTCACTTTCGCCCAAATACCTTTGGAAGAAGTATTAATCCGTCTCTTCCCTCCAGTTATGAGTTAAATAATTGCCTTGACTGGCAACCAGTCTACCGCAGAAAGCAATGGTAACCTACTGCGGGATAATCTTCTGTCCAGTCAATCATATCTCTTTCGAGACATAAGCGCCCAAAATCCTGTATCACGTATGAAACTTAACTAACTGACTGACTTTATTTCAAATAAATTCATTTATTTTCATTTTATCTTGATAAAGTCCGTTAGTAGACGAAACGTGTCGGTTAAACTAAATGCCGTCTTCCTCTTATCTCTCTCTCTCTCTCTCTCTCTATATATATATATATATATATATATGGGTGTACGTTGTCATGCAGTGGATATCGGCTCGGAATGAGAAATGCGAAGCATTTACTGACACGAAGATACCCTTGGGAAAGGTATTAATTCATCCCTTCTCCAGCTATGAGTAAAACAGCAGGACAGATTGGGTTTCATAGCCTTGTTTGGAAATCAGACTACCGCAGAAAGAAATGGCAAACAACTGCCGAAAGATCTTTTGCCTAGTCAGTGATGTATCTAAAGAGACATAATCGCCTAAGCGTGTATCACATATGGGACTTAACTGAATGCTATATATATCATATAAACTGTACAGAAATGGCTAGCCACGTGAGGAAATTAAAATCAAAATATGGAGCATTGTAAAAGCAGCCAAACCTTACAACGGTAGCAAAGAAGAAAAATTAAAAATTATGCTATTCATAAACAAAAACGAACTGTTAAATGAAAAAAACATAATTGACTAAGTGTATCGATACTAAGAAATACCTCTTAGGGTCATACAGACATGGATAAAAACTTATTTATAAATGGAACTTTGTGTGTGTGTGTGTGTGTGTGTGTGTGTGTGTGTGTGTGTGTGTCCGTTACCTATAGACTCTGAAACAGCTAAACCGATTTTCTTGAAAATTTACACAGTTTTACTATAAGCGTCTGCGAGTGTTCTTACTTAGGTTTTGTGCCGCGGTACACCCGATAAATATCGATAATCGATAATCGAAAAAAATCGGGTTATAGAAGAAGTGGTCCGATTTTAATCAAATTTGATATACTCATAGACAAAGACATAAGAAATGATATTCAGAAGTTTCAAGGTTGCCGTTCTGACAATAGTGCAGAAATCGATAATATATACCGAATCAGTTTTTCAGTCCTTTTATTTTAGTTTTTGCTTCGGGTTTGGCTCTACGTAGGTATAATTGTAGTTCTTAGTCTCAGCCATGATACCATTTACTCAGAGAACTTATTTAGCTTTCAAAATTCAGTTTGCGACGAAAAATCTTATTTGATATCGATACCAGGAAATCAAAATTTGACTTACATCTATTCATTTTTCTTTCAGACTACGGTTTCGCTTTAACTGGAAACACCTATTGCTTTTTAGTCTTTCGTGCCAACGTCCAAAGAGTCAAAGCTCCAGATCCATGGATTAGTTTTAATGTTTTCATTACATCCAAGCAACGCCGGGCTATACTGTTAGTTCGTTTTAATTTTAAAAATTGCGCGTGCAAAAATCCCCTGCCCCGCGAGCGTTAAGAATAAAAACTACCGATAAAAGAGCGTTCTTAAAAAGAAAAACGGTAAACGGTAAAACCAGTTATTAAAAATCGCCTGAAGACACCACTCTTGGTAAAAACCTAGGTAGCGTTATAACTCGTTTAAACATGGAAAATATTCAAAAGTTCTACAATATAATTCTATTGAACACTTTTTAATACAAATGTGCACTGGTTTAACCCTGTTATATATATATATTGAGAGAAATAGAGGCAGAGTGAGAGTGATGGATGAATTGTCGTCTATATTACGCAAAAAAGAAAATAACACATTATAAAAGATATATTAACCAAAATTGCACAAAATATCTTGAAATACTAAAGAGCAAATTTATTAAATAAAATTGCCATTAGCTTCAATCACTGCTTCCAGACGACATCTGTTCAGTCTCTTTAATTAAGCAGCTGAATGCTTCCATAATTCTTACCTGCAGTTCATCTTGAGCGTTACAAAGAATTTTTGTTGGTCTATCTCGCAACTACGACCCACATATAATAATCAAGTGGGGTTCAGTCTCGAGAGTGAGGTGGTTAGATGTAAGTGGTGATGCGGTCGCAGAAAATTGTCTGACAGCATTGACTGAGTGCTTCTGCTTGTGTGACATAAAGCAGAGTCGTGTTGCTAGGCAAAGTGTCTTCCAGTAGCCACTCTCTTGAACCTGGATAGCATTACCACCTTCAGTCACTTGATGTAGGCGTTTGTGTTGAGTCTGAGGCCCTGTAAAAAGATGAATGGAGGCATTAATGTTGTTATCTGTAGTGAACACTCTAAAAATCTTCGTAGTCACCATTAGACTTATCCATCTCTTTCCGATATACACGATATTTGTTTGTTTGTTTGTTTTACAAAAAATTCCAAAATTTAATTTCGTTGAATGGCCATTTCAGCGAGTTCTGTATGAAAGAATTTTTTATCTAAACTTATTTATAAATGGAACTTTGTCTGTGTGTGTTTCCGTTACCTATAGACTCCAAAACGGCTGAACCGATTTTCTTGAAAATTTACACAGTTGTACTCTAAGCGTCTGTGAGTGTTCTTGGCTAGGTTTTGTGTCAAGGTACCTCTGATAAATATCGAAAACTGATAATCGAAAAATTCGGGTTATAGAAGGAGTGGTTCGATTTTAATCAAATTTGACAAAGACATAAGAAACGATATTCAGAAGTTTCTAGGTTGCAGTTCTTACAATAGTGCAGAAAATTGATAGTATATATATAAAAACGGCAAAGATGTTTGTGTGTGTGTCTGTTTATCTTTCTGTGTGTCCTTTATACAAATCCACAATTTTTATCCGATTCTCACCAAACTTCACACAAATATTCTTTAGGCTGGGTCTGAGCTCCAGGACCATGGATTAGTTTTAAAGCATTCATTACACCTGAGCAACGCCGGGCTATACAGCTAGTTCTTTCATAGAAACGTGTTTTAATTTTTTCTAATATCGAGTTATGAATCTCTGTGTCTGTTTTTTCCCTTTCTTATGTCGTGCTGACAAATTTAAATAAATGTTTTTCCTACTCTTTTTTTTTTAAACTTTTCGTGTATGGATATTTTTGGGGGGTTTCTTCCGGTATAGAAATTTTGTAATATATTTGAATTAATAATTTATTGTTTTCGATCGTTGCTGATGAAGTGCGAATTTCATATATTTTGCTCTGTAAATAGATAATAATATTTATATCGAACTTTCCACGTTGATCAATTTTATTATTAATAAAATTGGGTTTTTACTCATCCTTTTTGGATTATATATAGTCATCTGCTGACAGATCAGTTTCGCTGTATCACAGCTCAGCAGTACGGCTATACATTCGATTGCTTTGAACCCAGGATTGAAACCCGACCGAACTGCCGTCAAGCGGCGATTCTACCTCTGAGCTCTATATATATATATATATATATATATATATATATATATATATATATATATATATATTATGTTATATTATATTATATATATATCTCGATATATATATTATATATATATCGAGCACTCTTTATAAAAGTAAATGCATGAACAAAACGTTAATAAACCTACGAGTTCAACAACTTAGTTACACTATATATATATATATTGAGTTTCAGTAAATACGGCCGACGAAGAAGATTTAATATAATTTTTCATTGAGTTTTCCAGCATCCTAACATTTTTTCCGTTTTGTTACAGATAGGAATATAAAATTTGTCCATAATTTTAATCGATCGACGCGCTTTCGACGATTTCTATAGCAATTTCTAAGGGTCTTTATTATTCTGCTGTTTTTTTTCTTCAGGTTTTGACTGTCATTTTGTAATTTACATTATTTTGCTTTTATATTCCTTTTCTCCAACGAAACGGAAAAATTTTGGATGATAGTAAGAGAGAAATGTGTAGTATATGTTGCCATTCGAATAGGGAAATGGTTTTGATATTGTGATTTATAAAGAATTCTTGTGTTTTCGATTAGAATTTTCTTCAGTATTCTTGTAAATTATGTTCGGTAGTGTGTTCAATATGGGTAACTAATTTGCGACAAGAAGCATAGCATTGTAATGGACATAGAAATTCATACGCTATATTAGTCATTGCTAGTTTAGAATTGATTGGGTTTTTTTGATGTGCGTTGTGGTGCAGTAAATATCGGCTCGGAACGAGAAATCGAGGTGACGAGTTCGAATTCCAGTTGAATTCCCTGTATTAAATTTCGCGCGAATACCCTTGGGATAGGTATTAATAAGTCTCTTCTCTTCAGTTATGGATTAAATAACAAGACAAATTGGGTTCTATAGCTTTGGCAAGCAACTAATCTATCGCAGAAAGTAATGGCAACCTACTGCGGGATAATCTTCTGCCCAGTCTGTCATGTCTCTTTCCAGACATGATCGCCCAAGCGCGTATCACGTATGGCACTTGACTGACTGACTGACTGACTGAACAAGGTCTGCGTTCTTTCATTTTCTGTAATATATTAAAAATTTTATTTTATATACACGTGTGTGTATGTGTGTGTGTGTGTGTGTGTGTACTTACGTGTGTGCAAAAGTAAAACCTTTTTTATGTGTAGCCGTACGTTTTTGCCCAAGGCACACCACTGCTGTTACAGCTGCAGTTCATGTACCTTTACGACCCTCATGAGTTAAGGGACACGTAATATCCTGATCCTTCTTACGATTTGCCTATTAACGTCTTTCTTGTCTTACTTTTTCTTTATTCTTCAAAACAACATGGTTTCGGTGAATACATACTGCGGCAAAAACCTTGAAGCTGTTGTTTGTAGCCCACGCATTAAAAAATGGCGTTCACTGAAAGACTAGAATATTATCCCTGTGAATCTACACTCTGTGGTGAACTGGGGCAAGAAGTGGATTGTCAATTTCAATTCGTCAACCATTACAGGCAACCTCTCCTGCCTTCCATAAGCATGGACCAAGCAATTCTCCCTGAAAGCAATACACTCCGCCTCCTCGGCCTTACCCTGTCCTCAGACCTCAAATGGAACCACTATATTGAATTCATAGCAAAATCTACTGCTAAGAAGGTTGGGTCACTATGTCGATCCAGGATGTTTTTTCCGCCTGAATCCATCCTGTATATATACAAGTCAACCATTCGTCCATGAATGGAGTACTGCTGCCATTTATGGTCAGGCGCTCTGCCGTTCTCCTCAGTGTTCTTGACAGGCTCCAAAGGAGAGTCTGTAATGTGATAGGTACTGATTTGGCGGCTCGACTGCAGCCACTTCCCCATCGTCGAAATGTGGCCCCCCTTTGTCTGTTCTATAAATACTTTCATGGCTTCTACTCGGACGAACTTAAGTCACTGGTGAAATGATTAAAAAAAAATTAGTCATCTATACTCCATCTTCGATACCTAAGTTTTAAAATGAATTTATGAAAATAAAACCTTTTTCTTGAAACATTAATTTTTAGCTTAACTGAAAGCTAAATTATTAAATGTACTATTTCCACGAAACAAAAAATTCTGGTGTATTTCAAACAGCATATTTCTCCTTCTTCTTCTTCTTCTTATTATTATTATTATTATTATTATTATTATTATTTGCTTTGATTTCTGTTGTGTTCTCAGTTACGTCAGGGGCCCAGTCAGAGACTTAAGGTCAGCAATGGCATCATGAAAAATTTATTGAACATATTTGTGAAATAAAGAAAATAAATAAACATGTAAAACCCTAAGAATACACATTTTACATTCATAAAGGCCTTTGTGAAATGTGAGATGTGCTTGTAAGAATATTTTTGAATTTTTTGAGATGTTTTCGTTGAGTTTATTAGAAACTTTTCCAATCACCACGAGGACTCAAAACACAACTGGGATTACTGATGTCTTCATCTACTACAGTGTTGATATTATTATTATTATCATTATTATTATTATTATTATTATTATTATTATTATAAATATATGAAGCCTGATATACTCATGATGGCATTCAATCTGATAAAATTATGCCATATAAAATTACACCATATCGCATAATAAATATGCGATATGTTGACAGATTATGATAAAAGCAGCTCATAACCTTACAGGTCTGGTCTAATAATAAATACCTTCAGTTCGTATAATCTAGTAAGCCCAGACTGATTTCGATTGAAGATGTACCCAAGTATCTTTTTACCTTTCATCATCAAAGCTGATGCTAACCTCCAGCTGAGTGACTCATCGAGCTTTCTTGGACGTTTTCAGATGAAATGAAGTGGAAAGAGTATATTGAATCACGTACTAAATCTGCAGCTAAGGAAGTTGGTTCACTATGTCGTGTGAGACAATTTTTCGCGAAAAATATATCTTCCATATTTATAAGTCTACCATTTATCCTTGTTTTGAATATTACTACCACATCTGTTATAGTTTTCCTGCTATATATTAAGAGATTATTGAAGAAATTCAAAGAATATGTAATATTATTGGTCTTTACCAGGCATCTCATCTTCAGTCCCATTCCCACCGCCGCACCGTAAATTAGCTGTGTCTTTCCTATACATAATTTTATGGGACTTGTTCTGATTAACTTTCCGCTATTGGGTCTAGACTTCATGTATTCAAGTGCAGTACTAGATTGGCGACAAGGTCTCATCATTTTATACTTAAATTGGCGAGACGTAACCGTAAGTTCTATGCTAAGAGTTTCTTCTATTGTAGTTCCCGATTGTGAAAATGTTATATACGACTGTCTCGGGTGTATATTTTACTAGAGAACATTGTTGGGCGCAATACTGACGAAGATTAAAACTGCTGTAACCACAAGGACGATGACGTAAATTAAATCTGCACAAATTCTGATTTCTCTCACAATGACAGCGACGACGACAATACTTCTCAAACGTCAGGAATGACGATTAAACTGTAACATTTTCGGCAGTGTTAATCTGCAACTCATAAACCATTTTCGTCGGAATCACTCAACCCTACTTTCACTAGGGAGAATTTTAACTTCGTCTTCTTCATAAAATGTCAGGGTCATAAAGTGATTCTTCTTTTCCGTCTATTTCGCCGTCCCCGTCCGCGACAATAACAGCAATCTGCAACAAACGATCTTGTCTAAAGCAATAGACTGAATCCAAATATAAATAAAAATATCAAAAATAAATTTTATTTTTATTTTTAAAACGCAAGCTGGTGAGTTTCCGTGGAATAAGTGTAGGTTCTTTGGTCTGCGTTGTCAGCACCCTCGCATACAGAAAAGAAAAACCCACATCAGGTAATTCCAGTGGCTAAGCCCGACTTAACCAACCGTTCCCCCTCAACAGTTAAACTCCAAATCTTTCCCGCATCGGGCTAAGTCCGATTGAGAACAACCGTTCTCTTCGACAGTTGAAATCAAAAAACTCTTAAATCAAACAAATACTACTAAAATTCCCTTCCCATCTCTTTCCATCTGTCAATTAGATGCCATTTCCGCTCTACTGACAGCTGTCTTCCGGTGCAAATCTATCTCGGGTATACAAAACAAAAATCTCTAAATCCAAACGTATTCCCTTTTGCACCCGTTTGACATTTTCAAACAATGACCATATTCAAATCTTAAAATATTTGCCTCATCCAGGGCAAATAATCTTCACGCCTAAAGTCTGTATTGACCAACATCGTAGTAAGGAATGTACGACAGAACTCTTTTCGTCTTTTCCTCTTTTCGTCTTTTCCTCTTTTCGTCTTTTCCTCTTTTCCTCTTCTTGCGTCCCAGTCAACTTTGATTTCAAAAATTAAAATCTCAATCGTTACCTTCAATCTTCTTAATTCTTGTTTCTTTATTGACCCCTCCCTTTGACCCCTCCCTTTGACCCCTCCCTTAATAGTAGCTTTTCTCATATTCTCTAACCCTGTAACCTCTTGCATCTTATTGGTTTTATTTCCTTCCTTTGAATGAAATATAAAAAATTAAATGCAATGTCAATCGTTATCTCCTGTCTTTTAGTTCTTGTTCTTTTATTGTCCTCTCTCCTTGAAAGCAATTTTTCTCATATTTTCTAACTCTGTAACGTCTTGCTTCCTATTGGCTATATTTCTTTTCTTAAAGTAAAATATAAAAATTTACCTACAACGCCAATCGTTATTTGAAGTTTTCTTCATTCGTATTTTTTTTATTTATTGTCCTTTCTCCTTAAAAGTAGTTTTTCTCTCATATTCTCTCTGTAACTTCTTGCATTTTGTTGACTTTATTTCTTTCCTTAAAGTGAAATATAAAAATTTAAATGCAACATCAATCGTTATCTTTTGTCTCTCTAATACTTTTTCTTTTATGGTCCTCTCTCCTTGATACTAGTTTTTCTCATATTCTCTAACTCTAACCTTGCGTCCTATTGACTTGATTTTCTTCCTTAGAGTGAAATATAAAAATGTAAATGCAATGTCAATCGTTATTTTCAGTCTTCTTAATTCTTGTTCTCTTATGTTCCTCCCTCCTTAATAGAAGTTTTTCTCATGTTCTCTACAATTCAATAGCTTCTTGCTTCATTGCTTTGATTGGGGTGAAATGCTTAATAAGAAATAAAAATCAAGCTGTAACTTTCAAGTAGCCTTCTTTCATTCTTCAAACTAAAAATAAGACAGTCTTGACACTTGGTTATGATGCTCCCCATCTACTACCTCTCATTAACAGATATGCTCATTACTTTAGCCCCAAGAGCACATTCTCAACGGGTTATGATCAAAACTTGCAGACCAAACTGTAGTACTGAGTGAACAATTTACTGTAATCCCTATTAAAGATAAAATATGCACATATCAACACTTTTATTCATTTAAGATCATTTGACATAAGAGCCATGTTTGCTATTTATAATGACATTACCCTTGACTCCCCACGTATAAAGCAACCTTTAAATCTTAAAGATTACCGCCCAAAATAGGAGGTCGTCTAATAAAAGAGTTAAAAAAGCTAACCTTATGATCCTATCGACACTGGTAAGTAGGCTAGTATGGACCGCGGTAGGCTCACAACTGCCTCGGTATGAAAATTACCGCAGTAAATAATTGTAGATGAAGCATTTCATATTATACTGCTCACAAATAGAATAAAATTACTTTTAATTCTTGAGTTTACATTAAAATGCAATATTCAAGAGACGATTACGTAACAATTTTCAAATTTCCCACATTTCAAAGACGCACAGATAACAATTAACGTAAACAAACATTTTGTTCTTGATTTGTAGAACTATGGGTTCTCTTAGTAATGTTAAAGAACAATGTTTACGTTACCATATAGTGTCTATTTTCAGATAAAATTTATTATCATTGTGGTGTTAAATAACATCAACATCTAAATTTATTTATAAATGGAACTTTGTATATGTGTGTGTGTGTGTGTGTGTGTGTGTGTGTGTGTGTGTGTGTGTGTGTGTGTGTGTATCTGTGTATTTATGTGTGTGTGTGTGTGTGTGTCCGTTACCTATAGACTCCGAAACGGCTAAACCGATTTTCTTGAAAATATACAGTTGTACTATAAAAGTCTGCGAGTGTTCTTAGCTAAGTTTTGTGTCGAGGTATCCCCGATAAATATCGAAAATCGATAATCGAAAAAATCGGGTTATAGAAGGAGTGGTCAGATTTTTATCAAATTTTATACACTCATAGACAAAGACATAAAAAACGATATTCAGAAGTTTCAAGGTTACAGGTCTTACAATAGTGCAGAAAATCGATAATATATATATATATATATATATATATAATGCGTGTGTTTATTTATCTGTCTGTATGTCCTTTATACAAATCCACAATTTTTATCCGATTCTCACCAAACTTCACACAAATATTTTTAAAGCTTTCATTACATCCGAAGAACGCCAGGCTATACTGCTAGTTTAATATAACACACAAACCTTAATCTTCAATAAAATACATTATACGTTATAGTTTGTGGTGTTAGGCATCAAAACATTTAAGATAATATAACATTTTTATTTTTCATTATAGAATAATAAAAAGAAAACAGAAGACACCCACATACATAATTAAAACTTTTCGAAATTTCGATAATTCTCCCCATTTAATTAAAAAGCTCATTATAAGCTTTTTTATATGCATCTCAAATCTCTGTCGGTTGTCTTTTTGTACGGATAATAAATAAAAACACAAAAAGTTATCTAGATTTTGGGTTTCGTTTTATAGATAACCTAGGTTGCCTTGTACTTAGAAATATACGGCATGGATTTTAATGATTTGTGAAACGCTATGCGTTTTGGGGGAAGACAGTGGAGTTGTCTCTGGCTATCTTCTACATGATTTGAATGTTCAGTTTCACTTATTTCAGGTTGGTTGCTAGCAAAGTCTAGAGAGCCTGCTCTACCATGCTACTTGAACCTTAACGAAGAAATGAATTGTGTCTTTTTTTGTTTTTGTTTTTGTTTTGCCCAAGGACATTTCTATGAAAGAGAATCCAAACAGACGAGCTCGGAATTTGAACTCAGCTCGCCGTTTCCACTTGCTAGCATCGATTTTCGTTAATCTACCAAAACATACCTTTTGTGCATTAATAATGATAGTAAGATCTGGTATATTATTATTAGTCGTAATATTTCATTAATCGGCAGGCTTACGGCCTATCACGTTGAATACACCGGTTCTCGCTCGATCACCGAAGTTAAGCAACGTTGAGCCTGGTTTGTACTTAGATGGGTCACCGCTTGGGAATACCAGGTGCTGTAAGCGTATAGTGACGGATGTGCGTTGTGGTGCAGTGGATAACGGCTCGGAAAGAGAAATCGCTGAGCCGAGTTCGAATTCCAGTTGAATATCCTGCATTCACTTAAGCACTGGTACCCTTGGGAAAGGTATTAATCCGTCCCTTCTCTTCAGTTATGCCTTAAATAACAAGGGTAGTACTTGGGGACCCTGCCCTTAAAAACAAAATTCCAATGAATCTTGATACTCGAAATGAAAAATATATTACTCGACACAAAGCATATATAAAAACAAAAATAAATTCTTTGCAAGAAAAAGGTATTACCGGCAATAAATAAATCAAGTTTAGTTGGCAATAAATGACCCGCCGAGGTTGATTTGCCATAAAAACAAAGCCAACAATCATTAATCTGCCTGTTGGTTGGCGCTAAGATAACAAGTTTCTTCATATTTGAAACAAATCTCATAGGATAATTGTAGATGACTGCATTTTTACAGTATTCGAACTATTATCCTCATCTTTGTTGCCATTTGTACGACGTTTCGGCCGTTATAAGCTCCGGTCTTTTTCAGGTGCTAAGAATTTCGAACTGAACCCTTTATTACAATTACTGGGGTATGTCATCCTCATTCCTTGCATAAAGATTCAATTTAAAATCATGAGTAATCTCCCTCTAACCCTGCAAGCTACTTGTTCACCACTGCTCTAGCCTGGTAGTGAACTCACAACACTTTGGGTCAAGTCCAAGGAACTAACCAACATCTATATCAAGTGAGCCATGTGTACTTGCAGGGTTATAAGGAGATAACTCATGACTTCTAATCGAGGTTTCCTCATCTCAGAAATATAAACATTCCTGCAATTTTGTTTCTGTAATTCTTCAAATTGCTAATTTTGTCGAATTCATTTCTAATCCCTTTTGTTCCAGTTCTAAATGTGTCTATTAGTCAGTTAGTTAATTATCTCACGTAATACACGGTTGGACAATCATGTCTCTTTTCAGACATGACTGACTAGGCAGAAGATTAGGTAGATTACCATTACAATCTACAGTAGACTGTTTGCCAATCAAGGCTATAGAACTCAAGCTGTTCTGCTATTCAACACATACATGGAGAAAAAAAGATTGATTAATGACTTTATCAAGAGTTTTTTGTGCGTAAGTGTATATTACGGGCAACCATAACCATCTTCAGGTTTTAAGTATCGGACGATGTACATGAATCTTGGGAATTTTGTTTAAAATCTTCTTTTAGCAAACAAGATTTGGTTCCCCTTTCAGTCTTTATCGATTTGTATCTGGTCTTTATATATTTACAGGCTTACGGCCATATCACGTTGAATACACCGGTTCTCACTCGATCACCGTAGTTAAGCAACGTTGAGCCTGGTCAGTACTTAGATGGGTGACTGCTTCGGAATACCAGGAGCTGTAAGCTGTAAGTGACGGATGTGCGTTGTGGTGCAGTGGATATCGGCTAGGAAAGAGAAATCGGTGAGCCGAGTTCGAATTCTAGTTGAATACCCTGCATTCACTTAAGCACTGGTACCCTTGGGAAAGGTATTAATCCGTCCCTTCCTTCCAGTTATGGGTTAAATAACAGGGTAGGACTTGGGGACCTTACTCTTACAAACAAACCCCAATGAATCTTGATACTCGAAAAGAAAAAAAGTATTACTAGACACAAAACTTATATAAAAACAATAAATTGTTGAAAGAAAACGGTATTACCAGCAATAAATAAATAAAATTTAATTGGTGATGTAATAAAATTTAGTAAGCAAGGCTGATATGCCATAAAAACAAAACAACCAACCAATAACATATTTACATCTGGATGGAGGATCTGGATATCTAAGTGTAAAGACATTATCCTTCATTCAAAGTTTAGGAAAACATTCTGGTTTGTGCATATACCAGTATTTGCACAGTTCCCAGGGAATGTCTATCTGAATACAACAACAAAATAGATGCAGGTCTTATGGTTTCACGCATTTTCTTTTATTATTATTGACTTCACACTATATTTATTTTTGCACATACGTAGCCTTTTTTTATTATTTTGTGGGTTTTCTTTATTTATGTCAGGTCACAATACTGATACATTATTACCCAGTAAAAGCATACACATGTTCAGGCCATGAGCTAAGAAACGCCTTCTCGCTGCAGGCATTTCTGGTGAAGAGTTTTACTTGACATCAAACAAGAAAAAAAAAAGATCTGTCAAATGGCGGATATATCTTCTTGTAAAGTCAACGGACATCTGTCACAATGAGGTAAACTGGATGTTATAATTATTTTTTCTTGTTATTTCTTCCATAAAGTTCCCCCGATTCAAGACCCTAGAGCCACTAAAGATAGAGTTTTACTGAATAAGATGTGTGATATGAACGTAAGAGAAGGAAGTATGAAATGAAGATTAGAAAGATATGAAGGATACACATTACACAGTTCTTTATGACGATTCAAGCGCATTAAATGTCTGCCAACCTAATATTTCCAAATTATTATTGTTACATGAAAACATTATATATATATATATATATATATACTTTATTTGTTTGAACATTATTTTAAATCGATACTGGTATTTCCGTAGATATTATGTTTTAATTAAGCAAATACGATTATCGATTAAAGATAATGTTCAAACAAATAAATTAAATATGTCGATTGTTAAAACCATTTCGTTAATCGTCGGTACTTTCCGTACCACACACACACACGCACGCACGCACGCACGCACACACACACACAAACACACACACACAAACACACACACACACACACATATATATATATATATATGGGGAAAATATTTGACAAAGTGAAAAATATTCTGTTATTCTTTTTAAGATGTATTTCATACTATTTTTAGTATTTATTGCCAAGTGGATAATTCTAAATGAAAATAGAATTGTTCTTTTGTTATTATTACTTTGCAAAATCTTACAAGGCAAGGAAGCACAGATGAACTCGTCCGAATCACCCTAAATTTGCTTCATTCTTTCATTGATGAAACTGCAATATAGGTAACTATTAAATATTTATAAATTCATTTGATGTACATATTATTGTGCAGTATTAACAAAAGAACCATTCTATTTTCATTTACAATTATTCACTTTGCAATAAATACTAAATAATAGTATTTAAACACTGTGGTTGCCTAATAATTATGGCCAGGAGTCTACCTCTGGCTCCAACTTTTCTATGTTTATTTTAATTTTTTTACTGCACTGAATTTGTTGTAACTGATCTATACGCCGATGTATTTGAAGTGTTTAATGCTTACTCTGAGCATACAAGCAACGACGAAGTGTTAGAAAGAATGGCAACAAAAAGGAAATTGATGCTGAGCATCAGGGAGTGTGGTGGAGAGTGACAAGAAGGGACTACAAATAAACTTTAAGAAAACTGAGTGCATGGTCATCAGCAAAAGATACAACCCAAAATGCCAAATACAGGTGGGGGATAACAGAATCAAACAAGTACAAGAATTTAAGTACCTAGGAAGTGTTCTAACAGGAGATGGAAAGTGCGACACGGAGATCCGAAGGCGAATTGGCATGGCAAAGGACGCGTTCCAGAAGATGAGCAAAATACTAACACACAGGAAAATCTCAATAGAAACGAAGAAAAGAGTTCTAGACTGCTACGTGATATCAGTTCTTCAATACGGCTGTGAATGCTGGACAATATCATCGAAAATGAGGACAAAACTGGAAGCAGCCGAAATATGGTTCTACAGAAGGATGCTACGGATATCGTGGACTGAGCATACAAGCAACGACGAAGTGTTAGAAAGAATGGCAACAAAAAGGAAATTGATGCTGAGCATCAGGAAGAGACAACTGAAGTTCCTGGGACATGCAATGAGGAAGGAGAGCCTGGAGAACCTGATACTGACTGGACAGATAGAAGGAAGGAGAGACAGAGGAAGGCAGCGGATGACGTATTTGCAGAGTCTGATCAGGTGGATGACGGAACGGGGGTTGCCAGGAGCAACAGGAGCAAACATACTAAGAGCCACAAGGAATAGGGGACGTGGAGATCCATGATCGCCTACGTCCTGAAGGGACAGGGCACATAGAAGAAGAAGAAGAATTCTACATATTGCATTTTTATGATGGCTTCAAGGTATGTGCCATCACTACTTTTATTTCAGTTCCAGATAATTGTTTCTGTTTTGGAAAGCTTAATCTTGATTTCTACTCTATGAAGTACAAGGTGAAGGATGTTGATTTTTTTGTTGAATATCATTCTTATACTCAAAATCAAAGAAATAGTTGTCATGATGTTGTATTTCACTAAAAAAATATTATTAAAATAATATTATTTACATTGTTAGTACTATTGTCCTAATCTTTATTGCCATGTTCAGGACGTTTCAACCGTTGTACAGTCTAGCCTTCTTCAAATGATTGTTTTATTTTTTATATAACTCTTTATTTCTGTATCTGGAGAATATTGTTCTCATTCCATGAGGCATGTCACTTCTGGATGTTTTAGTTATCTCTCTCTAACGAAACACTCTAAGTTAACTGTTCACAACTGCTTAACTCATGTCTCTAAGTCACTTGTTCCCTACTGCTGTAGATAAGTATTAAACTCACAATCCTTTGGGTCATGTCATTGGATTTAACCAAGGCTTTTACCCACTGGGTCATGTGGCCTTGATTTATTAAATTAAGCGCAACTCTGGCGGAGTTCAGATAACATACTGAATAAATAAAACAAAACAGCTGATAAGCAACTGGATAATTGACTAATAAGAACAAACGTGCACCATATATATATTAAATTACCTTCACCGACGTTAAGCAACGTTGAGCCTGGTCAGTACTTATATGGGTGACCGCTTGGGAATACCAGGTGCTGTAAGCGTTTAGTAACGGATGTGCGTTGTGGTGCAGTGGATATCGGCTCGGAACGAGAACTCGGTGAGCCGAGTTCGAATTCCAGCTGAATACATAGCATTCACTTACGCACAAATACCCTTGGGAAAGGTATTAACCCGTCTATTCATTCCAGTTATGGGTTAAATAACTGGACAGTCTACCACAGAAAGCAATGGCAACCTACTGCGGGATAATCTTCTACCCAGTCTGTCATATCTCTTTCGAGACATGATCGCCCAAGCGTGTATCACGTATGGCACTTAACTGACTGACCCTTGGGAAAAGTATTAATCCGTCCCTTCCCTCCAGTTATGGGTTAAATAGCAAGAGTAGGACTTGGGGACCCTGCCCTTAAAAACAAATCCCAATGAATCTTGATACTAGAAAAGAAAAAAGTATTACTAGACACAAAAACTTATATAAAAACAACAATAAATTGTTGAAAATAAAACGGTATTACCAGCAATAAATGAATAAAATTTAGTTGGCATTAAATGACCCACCGAGGTTGATATGCCATAAAAACAACAACAACCTTCACTTGGCTTTTGACTGAGCTTCTTTCGAGGATTCAAAATTTCGTCTCTATTCCCGATTCTATGCCTTGACAAATATAACTATCCATACAGTATAGATAGTTTTTCGTGTTCCGATTCATTTTGAAGAAAGAAAAAATATCCCCGATCAAACCTTGCGTATAGCATATCATATCGACTGGGAGTTTTTTAATCTTTAATTTAAAATGATAAATCTGAGATTTGTTTCGGAAAAATGTATGCCGTTAAGTGAGTTAATATTTGTCTTCTTTTTTTTTATTTACAATTATAATCTTTTGCAATTTTGTGACGAGAAACCTTGTACCATTGACAGGAGAATCATTCCAGCCACAACACATCTTACAAATAAATCTCATCAACCTAGAAACATAACTAAAATTAGTCGATCTTTAATTGACATTCGACTTAGTAGCTAAGCTTTTTAGAATAGAAGAAACCATGTAAACAGCGTTTAAAAGTATTTTTTGTATTTGTGTTATACCTAGAAAGTAACTATCTCAGCTAGCTATCTCAGTATCTTCATGTCGATATATTCGAATCCTTATTTTATTTATCTATCTATCGATCTTTCTTTATGTAAATTATATTTTTATTATTGACTGTTCAAATATATCCGACCTTTTCATATTTACCTAACATATTTTCCGCTATCTTTTATGCAAATCTAATTACTTAACTGTATGGATTCCCTCAATTCGTTGCTAGCAAACATTGTCAATGCCACCGTTGCCTATCTAACTGCCTATCCTAATCTCTTTATATCTATCGATCCTTATTTAACTATCCATCCTATTCTATTCAAAAGTGTCTAATTTAACTGTCTCTGTCTATATCTCTACCCACCATTATCTATCTATCTATCTATCTATCTATCCTAGTCTGTTTATATAAATCTTAATCTATGTATCAAACCTAGTCTGTCTAAAACTATCTATCATATTTAGCTGATTATCAGTTTCGCACTCTCTCCATATCTCTTTCCACATCAATATGCTTATATCTATCTATCTATCTATCTATCTATCTATCTATCTATCTATCTATCTATCTATCTATGCAAGTCTGTATAAATCTATTTTAACGTATATCTATCCTCGTCTGCTTAAATCTATCTATCTATCTATCTATCTATCTATCTATCTATCTATCTATCTATCTATCTATCTATCTATCTATCTATCTATGCTAGTCTGTTTATATCTATCTTAACATATATCTATTCTAGTCTACTTAAAACTATCTATCGAAATAACTATCTATCAATATTAGTCTGTTTATATCTATCTTAACGTATATCTATCCTAGTCTGTTTAAATCTATCTATCTATCTATCTATCTATCTATCTATCTATCTATCTATCTATCTATCTATCTATGCCAGTCCATATCTGTCTTAACGTAAATCTATCCTAGTCTATTTAAAACTGTTTATCATATTTAACAGTCTATCTATCTATCTATCTATCTATCTATCTATCTATCTATCTATCTATCTATCTATCTATCCTAGTCTGTTTAAATCTATCTATCTATCTATCTATCTATCTATCTATCTATCTATCTATCTATCTATCTATCTATCTATCTATCTATCTATCTATGCCAGTCCATATCTGTCTTAACGTAAATCTATCCTAGTCTATTTAAAACTGTTTATCATATTTAACAGTCTATCTATCTATCTATCTATCTATCTATCTATCTATCTATCTATCTATCTATCTATGCTAGTCTGTTTATATCTATCTTAACATATATCTATTCTAGTCTACTTAAAACTATCTATCGAAATATCTATCTATCAATATTAGTCTGTTTATATCTATCTTAACGTATATCTATCCTAGTCTGTTTAAATCTATCTATCTATCTATCTATCTATCTATCTATCTATCTATCTATCTATCTATCTATGCTAGTCCATATCCGTCTTAACGTAAATCTATCCTAGTCAATATATAGATCTTAAATGAATCTATTCTAGTCTATTTAAAACTGTATCTCATATATAACAGTCTATCTATCTATCTATCTATCTATCTATCTATCTATCTATCTATCTATCTATCTATCTATCTATCAGTTTAATTGCAGCCAGTTATTAAAATCAAAGTGATTATAGAGACAATATCGACAAATCTCCGATACAGCTTTTTCTTGCTGGTCACAAAATTGCATTTGTTTTAGCAATTTTTAATAGTTGACACTTAAAATTCTTCTTTGTGGTTTTCTCAGCAACCCAGTGCACCAAAAGCTTTCTTTAATCATAAATGTAGATTATTATGGAACAACTGAGACACTGACAACACAGCTTTTCATGGACTTACTCAAACCTTGACTGGCAGAGAGATTAGTAAAGCATTATAATGAGCCTAGCTATAAAAGTTGAGAGCATTTATCGACTTGTAGAATTAACGACAGCATTATTTTATAGGCAAGCGCTCATGCGTACGTGTGTATGCCTGCAAAATGTTTACTAAATTCCTTTAATTAAATGGCTGAATAATTTCTACTGTCGCTGCTAAGATCATTGTTTATAATCTTTCTATCACGCATTCCAAAGAGTATAAAATATTGCATAAAAAAGAATATTGTGCATTTTGCACAATACGGGTAGATCACTTGCAAGAATGGCTGGTCAGCTTTTGACATCGATATAGTCTTACTATATGGCAGTGAATGCTGGACATTCGCCCCAGAGATGAAGAAAACATTTGAAGCAACGGAAGTGCGGTTCTGAAAAAATAATGCTGAGAATACAATTGTCGTCGTCTTGCGGCCATTGGCCGAGACAGAACTCACTACACCCATCCAGTATTCTCTGTGCATTTGGAACCCTGGCGCAATTTGTAGCGAAATTCATAATCTTGTCAAATAGCTGAATACTTGATGCTTCGCCAGGGCTACTAAGGGTGTTTTTAATTGTGACACCAACACTAGATGGGTTGCCTCCAGGTCCCATCCTGTTATTTAACCCATAACTGGAGGGAAGTGACGGATTAATATCTTTCCCAAGGGTACCAGTGCTGAAGTGAATGCAGGGTACTCAGCTGGAATATATCTATATATCTATATATTATATATTATATATTTATATATTAAATGAATCTATCTATCTATCTATCTATGCTAGTCCATAACGTAAATCTATCCTTGTCAATATATCTATCTTTGCTTATATGGATCTTAAACTCGGCTCACTGATTTCTCTTTCCAAGCCGATATCCAATGCACCACAACGCACATGCGTCACTTAAAGCTTACAGCGGCTGATATCCCCAAGTGGTCACCCATCTAAGTACTGACCGGCTCAACGTTGCTTAACTTCGGTGATCGAACGAGAACCGGTGTATTCAACGTGATATTCGGTAAGAATGCCATAGCATGAACATATAAGCAACGAAGAAGTTTTGGAGAAAATGGCAACAGAAAGGACACTTATAGATAATATTAAAGAGAAACAGTTGAATTTTCTGGGGGAGATAATGAGAAAAGAAGGCTTGAAAAATTCGATATGCACAGGACAGATTGAGAGTGAGTGAGACAGGGAAGCAACCGTACTTGGTGGACTTGAGTAAATAAATGCCGGAACAATATTTAGGAAGAATAAAAGAAAGACAAAATTTATTAAGAGCTGCGAAGGTCACGAAATCGTGGTGAGCCATGATCGCATGCATCATGAAGAGACGCGTTACATACGAAAGAAGAAGAATATCATCAGTATTTATAATCTTAAAAATCCTTAGCAATTAACATTAGCAGTGGTGTTGTTTTTTTTTTAACTACAAAAAAGGTGAACAAAGAAGGAGAGTATACAGAACCAAACATCAATTGCAAGAATGTATGGTTGTCATTAAAAGTAATATTCCAAGATCAGAAATACAAATTGGTGACAACAATATCATTTACAATATTCAGACTGTTGTTGTTATATTTGTTCTTTACGTTTCGGCTGTTGTAGACTGTGGCCTTCATCAAGTGCTAGGAATTTCGAAACCGAATCCTTTATTACAATCATTGGCTATATCATCTCCATTCTTTTCCTAGATCCTCTTCTAGTAGTCATGAGTTATCTCCCTCTAACCTTGTAAGTTCCTTGTTCACCACTGCTGTAGCTTTGTATTGAACTCGCAACTCTTTGGGTCAAGTCACAGGAACTAACCAACTGGGCCATGTGTCTTAAGGACAAGAACGACTGAACTTTTAGGACTTATAAACCTAATGTCCAGTAACCTTTTTTTACCAGAGTTCATATTTCAATTTTTTGATGTTAATGGTTTTCTCTAGTATTTTTTGAAGTTAATGTTTTCTCTAATATCTTTTACCAGAGCTCATATTGCAATTTTTGACACTAATGATTTTCTCTGGCACTCCGTATTACTGGTTTCCATATTGTGTTCATTTCAATGCTTGGTCTGCTTAGGAGACTTTTGAAGCCTAGCTTATGTGCTGATTCCTTACGTTTACGTAGTTTACGTGTTCTCTATCTATTATTTCAACTTCATCCCATAGGGGGGCGGTGAAATATAGACAAATATTAAAATCAAGCGAGTGGGTATCTAAGATATGTGCTGAGAGAGTTTGGAAAATGCAACTCCGAAAACCAGAGGCGCATTGCAATAACCAAAAGACGTCTTTCCAAAACTCAGCAAAGTATTAAAAAACAATAAAAATTTCCCTAGAAACAAGTTAAAAGAGCAATAGTTTCCCTACTATGATAGTGAATGACAAGAAATTTCATCACAAATGAAGAAGAGGATAGACGTAACAGAAATCTGGTTCTATATAAGGTTGCTGAGAATAACATAGAGAACATGTAAGCACTAAATGTTAAGGCAAATAGAAACAAAACGAACACATACTTGTCATTAGAACGAGACAGTTCAAATTTCTAATACGCTTAATAAAGAAAGAGGGCTTAGAAAATTTGTCACTCACGGGACATTTTAAAGGTTAGACTGGAATCGGAAACTGCATAATATATTTAACGAGCTTTAGTAAATGGTTTTAGAATTGGGATTAGGAGAGATAGCAAGAAAGACAACATTTACTAAGAGCTACAAAGAAAATTAAATTGTGAAGAGCCATGATCGGCCATAAAATGATGGTACACGGCACATAGATAAAGAATGTGCTTCTCACAGACAACCATATAGCTATTTATTTTCTGGATTCTGTATTATCTTTAAAAACACGATATCTGAATTTGATCAAGTTCATGTGACAACCGCTCACGCAATTTCTTTTCTTTTCCACTTGTATTTGAATTATCATATGTTGGATATCGTTAATTGATAACATTGATGGATAACGTTTGGAAATTAAGACTGTCGCGATCCGGAAAGTATTCTTTAGAGAGTCAGTTTCGCAACTTAACTGTCCCGGAGAACTTTTTTTTTTATAAGCGTTTCACCCCGAGCAAGGCATGTCACTGCCACTACTGCGCAGGGGGCTACGTAGAGTGGAGAAAGGATGGTTAAATATAGGAAATGTCAGAAGGTGGGTGATAGGCGGGTAGGGATACAGAGAATGAGGGTTGGGTAGATGAGAGTGTTCTGAGAATAATTGGGAGTTAGAGTGATAGGAGGTGTCTGTTGACCCTACATTTAAACACCTGGAGATTATAGCTGTCGGGAAAGCAGACATGTGGAAGGGAATTCCACGGGCGGGAAGCGCGAGAAAAGAAGTTGTTGGAGTAGAATTTGCGGTTACATCTTATCTGTTTAACTGTAAAAGGGTGGGACCTAGTTGCTAATCTAGTATCTCGTGTAAATCCGTGCTTAGGCGGCACCAGTGATCTAAGTTCATCGGAGCAGAAGCCATGAAAGTACTTGTAGAAGAGGCACAGGGTAGTCTTTTCTTTTCAGGTTCTAATTGCAAATTTTGTTGATTCCCTTAAATAGTTCTGTTAATTCATTTGTATTCTACCCTGGCTACTCACTTCACACAATATAATTTTCTTTCAAAATAAACTCCAATCAGTTGTTCTGTAGATTCCCGAAAGTGTATAGAGACGCAAACCCAACAAATATGATTTTGCCGATGTGATTTCTAGAGCATGCAGGGTATCACAAGGTGGAGTTTTTAGCCCCACATCCAAACACTTTAAAATTTAGAGTTGACCTTCTCTTACAATGGTTACGGTTAGTCCAGTTTTTTATGCTATTTAACCCAAACCTGGAGAGGATAATAGAATAACTCACATCTTTCTAAACTTCATTTGTTCAAAAGCAAACGCACGACCTCGACTGGAATTCGAACTTAGCTACACCAACCCTACCTTTCGCCCTGATAGCCATTATACCACGCGAATATCAAAATTGTACATTTAGGTGCATATATATAGCGGCTCTTATTGAGAAATTGAAGAGCTGAGTTCTAATTCCAGTCGAGTTCATTACATTTACTTACGCGCTAATGCCCTTGAGAAAGGTATGAATTAATATATTATCCCCGCTGTTATGGGTAAACAGCAGGACAGATTTGGTTTTATAGCCTTGGGTGGCAACCGGTCTAAGCAAAAGAAAAATTCCAAATTTAAGACCAGCCCGGAGATGGACCACCTCGCCCGAAGGATAGAGAGGTTTCCATAGTGTCAACACATCTACTTGTAAAAAGACAAAAGATAAGAATGATCGACGGCTACGAAGCAGCCAAGAACGGAGTAAGATACGAAGGGATCTTCGATGGCCTATGCTCCACTGGGAGCGATACGCTTTAGAAGTTTATATAGGACCGGAACATGGTTGAAATGTGTTACAATTACCTGTGCCTCTTCTATAAATATTATTAGCAACTATGTCCCACCCTTTTACAGTGAAACCGATAAAATGTAACCGCAATTTCTACTCCAATAGCTTCTTTTCTCGCATTTCCCGCCTGTGGAATTCCCTTCCACATACTTGCTTCCCCGACAGCTACAATCTACAGGAGTTTAAATGTAAGGTCAATAGACACCTCCCAACACACTAACTCGCACCCATTCTCTCAAACACTCTTTCTATGTAACTCCTTATGATATTTCCTATATCTAATCTCTGTCTCAGCACTTTCCCATATTTAAGCCCTGCGCTATAGTTGCAGTGGAATACCTTGCTTGGGGTAAAATGATTAAAAAGAAAAATGCCCGTATCGTCCATAAAACCCTTTTTTAAAATCCATGCTTGATGATTATTTGATGATGAGAAAAAATGACTGTTGGTTTTTTATAATGCTGCAGATTCACATAGTGGGAAAATGAAATAGTGTAAAAAGACTTTGTTGCGTCAGTAGATATTTTCCCATCGTCATCTTCGAATACAGAACGGACATTATTAAAATAAATAATTGCGGAGAATACCAGAGACGGAAAGTGTCAGTAACGTGCAAAGATTAAGAAAAAGTAGAACTTCAAGTAAACTTATATTACAATGAGAAAGATACAGCGGACATATTTAGGAGAAACAATGAGGAAAGAAAACCTGGAGAAATTGATACACGCAGAAGACAACGGAATCAAGAAGAAGGGTGAGTAATCTATTCAACAAATCAGAATGAATTGATGTCAAAACAAATAGAAAAAGGAATGGCAAAGAAAAAGCACAAAAGGTATTTGTGGAGAGTGTGATCATCTATGAACTGAGGAAATCTTGAAAAATATTTGTTCTCCGGCAGAACTTTTATGAACAAGATTTTTCGAATGTTCAAGCCGGCAGATGAAAAATCAATAAATATGCATTTTAATCAATAAACAGATCATCTACTCAAATATGGGTATCCACAGGTAATAGACTGACGCCAATTTGGTCGGGTTTAAATCCTGGGTAAAAAGCAATCGGATGTTTACTGGCACTGAAGAGCGAAACAAATCTGTCTGCGGATGACTATACAACATATATAGTCAAAACTTGCATATATATATATATATATATATATACTAGCACTATAGCTCGGCGTTGCTCGGGTGTAATAAAAGCTTTAAAACTAATCCATTGTCCTGAGCTCAGACACTTTGGACGTTGGCACGAAAGACTAAAAGGCAATAGTTGTTTCCAGTTAAAGCGAAACCGTAGACTGAAAGAAAAATGAATGGATGCAAGTCAAATTTTGATTCCCTGGTATCGATATCAAATAGGTTTTTTCGTCATAAACTGAATTTTGAAAGCTAAATAAGTGAATGGTATCATGGCTGAGACTAAGAACTGCAATTATACCTACTTAGAGCCAAATCCAAGGCAAAAACTAAAATAAAAGTGCTGAAAAAATACAGATATACAGGCAGGTAAACAGACACACACAAACATCTTGCCTTATATATATCTTGCCTTATATATATTATATCGATTTTCTGCACTATTGTAAGAAGTGCAACCTTAAAAGTTCTGAATATCGTTTCTTATGTCGTTGTCTATGAGTGTATCAAATTTTATTAAAATCGGACCACTCCTTCTACAACCCGATTTTTTCGATTATCGATTTTCGAAGTTTATCGGGGGTACCTTGACACAAAACCTAGCTAAGAACACTTGCAGACGCTTATAGTGCAACTGTGTAAATTTTCAAGAAAATCGGTTCAGCCGTTTCGGAGTCTATAGGAAACGGACACACACACAGATACACACAGAGACAAAGTTCCATTTATAAATAAGTTTAGTTATATACATGAAAGTTTTGTTATAATTGACAGACAGAGATATTATGTTTAATATTTTTTTTATCTAGCCGCTTTATTTATCCAATCCATTATCAAGAATTAATTTCATTTTGCTTTTAACTGAATATATAATTTGCTTTGTGTATTTAGCTAGAGTAGTAGGAATATTTTTTTTATATTTCAAACATCCTTTATAATGAGTAATAGTATAGCCGAAAGCGCTTTTATATAATTTATGTTCTGAAAAGAAAAGAATTACAAGATCACATGAAAAATCCTCACCATAGCACCATGTCTGTAATTTTAACGAAACTTGCATAAAAGAGGGATTGCTGTATATATATATATAGTAATTGCTATTTTTTGGCCTCTTTAATAATAGAGAGAACAGCTGTGAGCACGTAAGCCAAAAGTGCCACTGCTTCTAGTCTTGAATTTTGGGAACAGCTGAAAGATTTGTGCAATACCTTAAATTTTATCTGACTATTCTGTGCTTATCTGTTATTTTTAGACCTGCTGAACACCCACATAATTTTTTCAAAACTGATACAAATTTCTTGTAAATGGCTATCAGCATATTCTCCTTCGGAACCCTCATTCTCATGTGACCTTTGGAGAAAAAGACCTTGTCAGAGATTATGCGTGTAGGCGCAGGTTTAAGAATATGCTATATTGGGAGTGTACCTGTTTTCTTTTTTAAGAATCCACAATCAACGCGGTAAAATGATTATGGTTTTGTGACATTTCGTCTGTGAGCTGTAGGGTTTAAACTAATTCATTAATTCCCATAAACGCTTTTGAACACAAAGTAAGAATTAAGGATAACGGGTGGACCCAATGGTTGGTTGATTGGTGTCCAGTTGTCAGCAAACGTAACGAGAAAAACACATGACCGTAAGTCGTGCCAGAGACGAGTTCAATTATGATCGGTTTTGAGCAATTTGAGAAAACCTTTCTCCAGTAATGGATTAGCAACGGCTGACGCTTTTAATGTTGATATATGCCTGTCTGTGCTAAATGACTTTAAGTCATTTATTATGTGCTCTTTTTAATATAAGTTGGCGTTGATAACTGTTCAGCACCCCATTGTCATATATGTGCGTGTTATTTGTAAGTCGACTCTGTTGCAGCATAAGCATATAATTAAAGGAATAGCGAATGTCGATAGACTTTCTCGTTTTCGTGATTTTATGCCATATTTCTTCTCCGATACGAAAGTCTTATATTCGTTCATGTCTCCTTTCATTATTATTTATCGTTCTACAAGCGGGTGTGGAAACGTTCTCACTTCGTCCAAGGAGCCTGAGCACGGAAATATCTAGCAATTCAACACGGCCTGGCAGAGGGTTTCAAAAGTAAATAAATCTCTGTTGCTTAGTCCCTGAAATACTGATTATCGGAAATCGGTCAGACCAAGAATTAATCAGCACCCCTTTGTACAAACTCAGACTTTTCACTTGCTATTCCTTTTCTTAAGTCCATGCTATTCAATTCATTCAGAAAGTCACTTACTGCAGTGACTCTTGAACAATGTATTAGGTGAAAATTAGTACAAAAATAAACTTCAGTTCTCTGTTCAGAAATCGCTCTCTAAATACGAATACATAAAGAATTATCGTTAAGGGGATATTAGACATTTCCCTACAAGGAAACGTTTAGAAGCCATTTATCGAGCAGCCACTGCTGTTTTTCGGTTAAAATTTACAAAATATTTATTTAAAAACACTTTTTTTGTTTTATCAAATCAGCATTCTCAAATTATTATCACATTTTCCGGCACTGATAAGGTTTCCTTCTGAAGCTTCTATTTGAAGTGGTGTGAAATATTGACACCAATATTATATCATTAATTTCTCGTCGAGTTACATGTGATATTCATATTAGTTGTTGCTGCTGTTGGTAGTCCTCAAGTGATGTGCTTTCTGTTATTTGATACAATCTTTTTTGTGCAATTTTGTAGCGCTAATCCACAGTGTTCAAAGAAAGATGATTTTTGCTAAGATCTTCAGGATTTACTCGGTCAAAACCATTTAAACCAGTGATCTCTAAACTGAATCTTTGTGACAGCTGGCGTCACTTAAATAATTGTCCCGATATCGTTACCTGACATGTCGCATTTTCAGTGCAGTCCGTACTATCACGGACGCTGACCCCAAAATCTGCCACCTACCTGCGTTCTACCTCTCAGTGACATCTACTCTGCGTCGTCTAGTTCAAATTACATTTCTTGGCGAAATTCCACACTGACCAAGATATTATTTAACAATTCGGCAAAATCATGTTATTTCCACTGGCAATCATAAATGTCCCCTAGTACCATTCCACACCGAACCGAAGAATATACAACAATCCTTTCATCCTTTTATGAAAATGTTCATAGGTGAATATTTTAAGCGTTTTTTCATTAATGAAATCTCTCCAAAATACCAACGTCACTGCACTCATCTACATATGACTTTAAAAAAAGAATCAGTAGTAACACATGCAAAAATAACATAAAAAAACTATCAATATTAAAGGTTATTTCTTTTCCCCTCACATTGTACGCATGTGTCCACCTTGTTATTTTTTATGTAAATTCTAAGTTAGTTTTCTAACTTAGGCATAACGATGATTCGAGACAGAACACGATTTGCATAAAAGTATTTTCTTTTTCTTCATTTTTTTTCTTTTCAACTTCTAATGAGTAGGTCGCCCGTCTACAAATACTAAGATGCGTTGTTACCCCGATGTGGAGTAAAAATTAGCGCCAGAACAATTAAAGCTGAGGCGTGACCTTGAACCTCACCAGAGCCTCCATTATTTCATCTTTACGTCACATCTGTTACACTTAGAAAATCACCATTCTCTGACGTGTGATTACATAGCATATAAACAAGAGAATTTATCTTCCGCATACTTTACTCAGATTCCAATGTTTTCTGCACGTCTTGGAGTCATCATTTACCAATTGTGCTATAGCATCATTTTGCCACGGCAATAATCCTTCGACTTTTCAGTTGAACATTAACTCTACTTCTTTTTACTTTATCGTTTCCTTTTGTTCCCCCACTTTTTCTTTTTTATTTATTTATCCGTTCATTTAAGCGCCAATCTCAACCCACATACTAGCTATTAAAGGACTGATTTTCTTCAGTGATTCTTTGCCTCTTTTTATTTATTTTTTTTCCTTTAGTAACTTCGTTATCAACTTTGTGACATTCTTTATAATACTCTGAAAAATGTCTTAAATAAATAAATAAACTGACGCACAATACACTGGAAATGAAAAGTGAAGATCACATCATTTTTCTTATTTTTTCTTTTTGTCTCTATCTTTATCATTTTTCTGTCCTTTTCCTGTATTTTCTTTTTTCTTCTTCTTTCTTTTTAAAAATCAAAATCAGAAAAAGTTTTGTGAAACCTGAAAAGTCTATTTTCTTTTTTCTTCTCGAAGAACACACATCAGAAATTTTTATGATATTCAAAAAGTTCAATTTTTCTTTTCTTCTCAAAGAAAACACATCAGAAAGTTTTATAATATTTAAAAAGTTCGTTTTTTATCTTCTACTTTTGCAGGACGCACACGTCAATGAAGTGTTTAAACTGTTCACTAGTTCGTTTTCTCTGTTCTTTCCTTCTCCCTTAGAGTTTCACCACACCCAAAGACACCCCGATAATGACCGTACGTCGTAGACGGTAAATGCATCTTTAATTCACAAACTGAGATCGGGTAAATGAGTCGCATACTCATGTGACCTCTTGTTCGAGTGACCATTACACAAAGAATTCCTCAATTCTAATCATGCTATAATTGGACACGGAAATATGCTATTTATTTATTTTTTTGCAGTGCATATCATTTTAAGTCTGCCATTGGAACATCAACAACAACCAAACGAGAGAGAAAAAAACGAAGAAAATTACCTAAGGTCTGACTATATCTGATGATGCTGGCATATGGTTTGATGGGGGATTAGTTCGTCACCCTCATAGATCTAAGCTCCCAACAAACTTAATCTAAAAATGAACCCGTCTTACTCTAATCATTACATTTAGAGTTTTCCAAACGGATTGCTTACTACTACCCACAATGCCATAAAGAAGCTAATCTAATCTCCATTTTCGGGTGCTGTTCTTTGCTCCAACACCTTAATTTACAAATCTTTCAATGCATGTCTAACTTACATTTTTTTGTTTTCTTTATAAAATCCCCAGTTAACGTCACAGAAATTAACTATCGAGCTTTTACGCTTTTTTTTTTTATGGTGATAGGGAGTTATTATAATAATGGATTTCATCTGCCTACAACTGCTTGGGGCTGAAACCGAAATTAACGAGTCCAAAAAATGTTTTCATGTCTTACATCAACTTATCTCTACCGAAAGCTCTCCTTTCTCTGACTATTTCTTCATTTCTTTTTCTTTCAACTTTATATCTTTATTTTTTCAACTCTAATTACTTTTTCCAAATTTAATTCTTTTCCCAAATTTAAATCTTCAACATTTACTCCTAATTTCCTCGCATTCGTCCCCCTTATTCTGTCCTGCTTGCTCAGCCGTCATTGAACACAGGAATCACTTTTTTAGTTTTATCGGAGCCACGCGTCTGACTATAATAAGCGCCTCTTTGCTTCAGTTCGTAATGTACAAGAGGATCCTAAATGATGCTAAGCTATTGTTTGCTGATAGAATGAAGCAACATACAGGACCCCGAAAGTCTAGCTTCACAGACTATTGGCGACTCTGTAAAAGTGTGCTGAACAGCAAAACCTCCGTCCCTCAATTAATCAAGAAATTCGAGGTCCTCACAAACACAGCGGTCAAGCCCGTGTGCTTTGCTCGCAAATTCTCAACTCCACATTTAACATCTAGAGTATCCGCACCCGACTTCTAACCTAGAACTGTGACTCGACTAAGGGACATATACATAAACCCCTATCTGCCCTTTAACATATTTTCAAAGCTTGACCTCCAGAAGGCAAGCGAGGATAATGAAATCCCGGTCATCCTCATAAAGAAATATGCCCCTAAACTCTCCTTTGTCCTGTTCAAACTTTGCCTCTCTTCTTTCTGTTTTCCTGTCTGCTGAAGGTCCTCCTCGGTAGTTCTTGTCTGTAAGAACACTCGGACCCCTCTATCTCCCTATAAGCCTCCTACCAATTTTTGGCAAAGTGTTCGAGGCTATCATGAATGCTGAAATGGTTTAACATCTCACAGCCCATAAACTATTCTCCGAGAGTACGGCTTCCGCTTCGCCAGGTCTACCGCTAATATGCTAACGGCCATCACTGAATTAATATACCAGGCTTTCGATAAGAACGGCGACGCTAAAGTTGTTGCTCTGAATATCTTTGCCAGAATCTGGCACGCTGGCCTTCTGCGCAAGCTACAGGACTATGGTATAACGTGGCGCTTGTTTGATTTGATCCAATAGTTACTATCAAACCGCTCAAAGAAGGTCGTGTTGGACAGGCATACCTCCAGATTCTATCATAAAAAAGCGTGTACCCCCCAGGGCTCTATCCAAGATCCGACGTATTTTTTTATCTTTATCAATAATCTCTGATGTAATCAGAACCCAAGTAGGCATTTATACTGAGAATACCACCATTTATTCCATCCTCAGTAAGAAATCTGCCAAGGCTGACAAAACTAACCTCGCTGCTGATCTTGAAACGGATCTTCAATTTCTAGTGGTCTGGAGTAGGAAATGGCTTGTAAATTTTAATATTTCCAAAACAAACTGCTTATTCTTTTTACCATCCTAGACAATCTTGACAACCTCACATCAAACCAAATATCCACCCTTAAATTGAATACTATTGTCATATCTGGGCAAGCGCCGCTGCTATTCACCTCTAAGTTCTCGAAAAATTCCAAAGAAGAATTTGCAATATAATCGACCATGACCTAGCAGCTCGACACCAGTCACTTTTTCACCGAGATGTGGCTTCCCTCTGTCTGTTTTACAAATATTTTCTCGGCTTCTGTATACTTCCTTCACTGATAGCTACAATTTCTCTTCCGTATACTTTCGTATACTTCCTTTCCTGATAGCTACAATCTCTAAAAGTTCAAATGCAACCTCAATTGCCAACTCTTATCTTCTTGACTCCCATCATTTCTAATCCTTTCCTAAACACCCCCTGTATCTTGTTCTTCTCCCTTTTTAGTCTACACTCGCGTAACTCTCTTCACACCAGTATCTCCATCCTTCCCTTACCCATTCTCTGACATTTTTGTAATTTTTTATTTGCTCTCCTCTTACGTAGACCCCTGCGCACTAGTGGCAGTACTGCCTTGCTTGGGGTGAAACGATTAAAAGAAATGTTACTATAATCCTTCACCGAAGTTAAGCAACGTTGAGCCTGGTCAGTACTTAGATGGGTGACTGCTTGGGAATACCAAGTGCTGTAAGCGTTTAGTGACGGATGCGAGTTGTGGTGCAGTGGATATCGGCTCGGAAAGAGAAATCGGTGAGCCGAGTTCGAATTCCAGTTGAATACCCTGCATTCACTTAAGCACTGGCACCCTTGGGAAAGGTATTAATCCGTCCCTTCCCTCCAGTTATGGGTTAAATAACAGAGTAGGACTTGGGGACCCTGCCCTTAAAAACAAATCCCAATGAATCTTGATACTAGAAAAGAAAAACGTATTACTCGACACAAAAGCTTATATAAAAACAACAATAAATTGTCGAAAGAAAAAGGTATTACCAGCAATAAATAAATAAAAATAATTAATTGGTAGTAAATGACCCGCCGAGGTTGATATGCCATAAAACAAAACAACCAACCAACCAAACTAGAATCCTTGCGTTCAATTCATCTTTCAGTTTATCTCTGTTATAAATTTTGCTGGTCTAAAACTAACTCTTGGCCCCACACATACTCATCATGAAGGTTGCAGTCTGGGGAGTTAAATAGCTAGATGTAATGGGTGATATGCTTGCGGACATTTTCTAACAGCCATGACCGAGTTCTTCTGCTTGTTATGCATGGTGCAGAGTCCTATTCCAGACCTAGGATCCTGCAGCAGCCACTCTCTTGACTCAGGGCAATACTACCTCCTTAAGGCACTTGATGTAGCCTCTCTATTGTGTCTGAGGCCTTCACTAATATATTCGAGAGTTCTTTTCTGATCAGAATGTTATAACTCGCTACTAACTGTTATAATATTATGTCTCGACTGACTACTACGGTAATCTAACGAACACTTTGCTATAACTCTCTTGCAACATTTGATATTTACCAAAAGTTTCCGCACCGAGACGAGATGTAACACAAGTTCGGGTTTAAATTGGAGAACCCGACTCCGTAAAATCGTCCCAAATTTCAAAATGTACTCAAACTCCGCAACCGCGGAATCGAGCACTTTGGTTTGACCTATATTCCTTAACCGAGTGTCTGTCTCTATACAGAGGCCCGACTTAATTGTATTCTGCTCGAAGACAGAATCCTTGATGTTAGGGCGCTCTCCACCCTTTTAATGATAAATGAACTATTCCATGCACTACAAATAGTGGTAGTGTCAAGACCTCGGTGTTGTCGGCGGCAATGTCAGTTGGCATTTGCCTCTGCAACTGCGACACTGTCAGCCCTCTGCCTTCGGGTATAGGGCGCTCTCTGCTTCCGAGCAGAGAGCAATAACCCAGTCGTGGTTCCGCCGAAGGGTAGAACCACGACTGGGCAAAAATAGACAGACATTTTTTGGCCCGGCTATATGGCCGGGAATACCCACAGTAAAATGACCATGTGTCACATCCAGCCTTACGTGGGAAGGCTAGTAAATACTGTCGGCGTCAATGTCATTTGGCATATGCCTCTGCAATTGCGACACTGTCAGCACTCTGCCTTCGGGTAGAGGGTGCTCTCTGCTTCCGAGCAGAGAGCAATAACCCAGTCGTGGTTCCGCCGAAGGGTAGAATCACGACTGGGCAAAAATAGACAGACATTTTTTGGCCGAGCCATATAGCCCGGAAATCCCAGTCATAACTAACCATGTGTCACATGTTGCCGTTACTGGGAGGGACAACTAAATATAGTTGGCGGTAATGTCACAGTAGCGATATACCAGTGCTAGAGTGATTGGAACTGTGCTAACAAGTCAGTCGAATACTTCCGGTAGTCAACCGGAAGTGATTATAATCGGACTATTCATCATACGAAGAGACGTAAAATTAATACCTTGTTTCCTGTATGATTACTAACTCCACTTTGTAAATACATTTATTTCATATAATTTTCTGTTGTTTGTATTTATTACCGCACAACTCAACAGTGGCGACGAAGATTATTCGACAACCACACAGAGGAAAAAAAATAAAAAAATTTCAAAATCGTCTCACAACTCAACAGTGGCGACGAAATATTCGACATACTTACGGGTGGAAAAATTGCAAAATTGTCCCACGACACAACAGTGTGACGAAGTATTCGACATTCTCAAGAAAAAAAAACTCAGTTGCAGTCCTTAGTACTACAGTGGATCTAGTTTCACAGATAAATTTTAAGTAGTTCGTTACAACGAAACTATTGGCGACGAAAATTTGGCAACACGGAAAGTCTTTAGTCGTAACAACAATCGACAACAGACGTAAAGTTACGTGGAAAGCCACATTCGCAGCAAGAAAAATTGTAAGTCACGTTTAACTTCTTTTTTCTGTTGGAAAATATTGTATTGTGAAACTGGTGACCCTCCCCTCTGTGAAAGAAAATCTTTTGACGTTAAGTTATTCGCTGTAAAAAGAAAAAAAAACATACTGGAACAATTTCAAAATACCATACTTGAACTGATCAAATATCAAACAGAACAACAATTGGAATTACAAAAAAAAATACAGGAAATGCAAATTGAAAATGAGAAAAAACAACAGCAAAAATTGCAGAAAATGCAAATCGAAAATGAAAAAAAGACAAATTGAAAATGAGAAAAAACAACAGAAATTTCAAGAAATGCAACTTGAAAATGATATAAGACAACAAAAATTTCAGGAGGAAAACGCTAGGAAATATGTAGTGATGCAGGAACTCTTGCATAAAATAATTATCGAGAAAAATAAAAGCACGGATGATAACACATTCTCACAAAACACGATATGGACTACGATTGAAAATTTCACTTAGAATCCCGACGAGGATAGTACGTTTGAGAGATACTAACATAGATACCAAGATTTTTACGAAATAGATTGCAAATCGTGGCCGAATGAAAAAAAATTAGACTTCTCTTGAGGAAATTAGGGACATATGAACACAATAAATTCACAGATTTCATGTTGCCAAGGAAAACAAGACTTGGATTTCGATGAAGCAATAAGTCTGTTGAAAGAATTGTTTAGTCCGAGATTATCTTTATTTCACAAAAGGTGGAAGTGCTTGAACCTACAAAAGAAATAATGATGAGGACTATACAACGTTCGCGTCAGTAGTAAAAAATTGTGATGATTTCAGATTAGCAGAACTGACGACAGATAACTTTAAATGTCTAGTGTTTGTGCTTGGTTTAGTATCTGACAAAGACGCAGATATGAGAAGAAGGATACTGACAAAACAGGAGAATGAGCAAAGTATTACGTTACAAAAACTGGCGGACTATTACCAACAGTGTGTTAGTATTAAGGAGGATGCAAAGAAAATTCAGGAAACCGCTATAGCAAGCATAAAAAAAGTTACTAGGACACGTGTTCGGTCTCGATCACCGAGACGCAAGTATCATTCATCAAAGACAAGTGGGAGTAAGTATGAAAAAAGACCCCCACCAAAAAAAAAACCTTGTTATGGTTGTGGCGAACGTCATTGGAGAAGTGACTGTTCATTCAAAAGTAAAACGTGTAGGAACTGCAATAGACGAGGTCATATAAAGTCTAAATGCAGATTAAAAAGTAAAAGTCACGTAAAAATTACAAGATCAGAAGAAAAGAACCAGAACATGAGAAAATATTTGCAAGTAGAAATATTAAATCAACCAATTAACATGCAGCTAGATTCTGGATCTGATATTTCGATTATAAACTATAAAATGTGGAAGAAATTGAACAAACCAACTTTATTGAAAGCAAACAATGTTACCAGAAATGTCACAGGGAAAAGAATTAAGTTTGAAGGAGAACTAATTTTAAATGTTAAGTTCAACAATCTAACGAAAAGAGTGAAAATGTTTATAATGAAAGGTACGAACAATCTATTCGGGACAGACTGGATAAACGAATTCGACTTATGGGATTTACCTATAAGCGCCTATTGCAGAAATATTAGTGAACGACTGACGAGATTAAAAAATTAAAAACTGAGATAAAAAAAAGCTTTCCCTGAAGTATTTTCAGAAGGTCTAGGGAGATGCACCAAAACGGCAGCAAAAATCCAATTAAAAAAGGACATGCAACCAGTTTTCAAAAAGAAGAGAAATACGCCTTACGCGGCGATTGAAAAAATTGATGCGGAACTAGAAAGACTGACAAAATTAAGTGTGATTTCGAAAACCGAATATAGTGACTGGGCCGCGCCTGCGGTTTATGCAAAAAAGAAATCAGGCGACATTCGCATTTGCGCTGACTTTTCGACAGGGTTAAATAACGCCATACAGGACTTCCATTGTCCTTTACCTGGCCCTGATGAAGTATTCGCTAAGTTAAATGGCGGTAAATATTTCACTAAATTAGATCTCAGTGAGGCATACCTACAAATACCGGTCGATGAGGCAACTTCGAAACTACTATGCATAAATACGCATAGAGGACTATACAAATACGAACGGTTACCTTTCGGGGTAAAAACGGCACTAGCAATATTTCAACAAATTATGGATAAAATGCTGGCGGATCATGACTTCGCTACCGCATATCTCGACGACATTTTAATTAAGAGTGAAACGGTCGAGGAGCACACAATACATACTCAGGAAGTGTTCGAGAGGATAAGAAAGTATGGGTTCAAAGTGAAGGAAGGAAAATGTGATTTCTTGTTAGAAGAGATCAGATACCTAGGACACATAATCAATAAGGATGGGAAAAAAAACCGACCCGCACCGTTCCTCTGCAATCCGGAACATGCTTGAGCCTAAAAACACTAAGACACTTCACAGCTTCTTAGGTTTGGTAAGTTATTACCAAGCATTTATTCCAAACTTGCACAATTTGCGCCCCTAAATGAATTACTGCAAAAAGATAAAACTTGGCATTGGTCTAATGAATGTAAGAAAGCGCTCGAGGAAATAAAAGATAGACTAACATCAGATCTATTCCTCGCACACTATAATCCCAAGTTAGAAATAGTGATAGCTTGCGACGCCAGTGGATATGGGATTGGCGCATGCATCTTACATAAGTGCTTGACGGCGCGATGAAACCGATCGCACACGCGAGTAGATCGTTACTACCAGCAGAACGCAGCTACTCACAGATAGAAAAAGAAGCGCTAGCGATAATTTTCTCGGTAACTAAATTCCATAGGTACATCCATGGAAGATTTTTCACATTACAAACGGACCATAAACCGTTATTAACCATATTTTTGTTCAAAGAAGAGACTCCCTACTTACACGGCAAATCGATAATTAAGACGGGGAACAATACTGCTGAATTATAACTTTAAATTACAACACTTTCCATCGAGCAAAATTGGACATGCGGATGGCCTATCTAGGCCAATTCCAAAAGCAGATGAACCATTGGAAGATACTCTAATCGCAGCACTGAGAGCAGAAGTGGAAGTAATGAATATGCTGAATGACATTATTAGAGAATTGATAAAGAAAGAAGCTGAGAAAGATCAATTCCTCAAAGACACAAAAATAAAATTAGCCGAGAAGGACCACCGGATTTCGGAGATATTTTCATTATGTGATAATGTAGTGTGGTATAGCGAAAGAGTAGTAATCCCAAAAGCTTTGCAGAATAGGATTCTGCGAGATTTTCATCCAGGACACCCGCGAGTAAATCGTATGAAAAGTCATGCGATCTTACGTGTACTGGCCGGGGATGGACGCGGACATCGCGACTATGGTGAGTAGATGCAAAGGCGCCACAGATATTGAAGAAATCATGACCAAGAACGGATAGACCCTGGTCAAGTGTACATGTGGATTTTGCAGGACCAATCGACAACTTATATTATCTGATAATAGTAGATAGGTACAGTAAGTGGCCGGAAGTATTTCAAATGAAGAGACCAACAGCGGGAAATACAATTAATAGATTGCACGAATTATTCGCAAGATTCGGAGTCGTGGACACGTTAGTAAGTGATAACGGAACACAATTCATTTCGAAAGAATTCAAGGAGTTTTGTGAAACGTTTCAGTTAGAACATATAAAAACTCCACCGTACCATCCGCGTAGTAACGGACTGGCTGAAAGATTTGTCGACACCTTAAAAAGGGCATTAAAAAAGGCGTCAAGGACACCTACTAAGAACGCATTGCAATTATTCGTACAAGTTTATAGGATAACCCCTAATAAAGCTGCACTGTCACCTGCAGAATTGATCTTCACGGGAAAGGTGCGATCGGCGTTTGATGAATTAATTCCAAGAGAAAATGCAATTACACCCACAACTCAACCTCCAAAACGGAAGTTCAACAAAAATGAAAAAGTTTTTTCAAAAGTTACAAAAATAATAATGCCTCCTGGCTTCCGGGAATAATAAAGGAACGTATCGGAAACATGTTATATATGATTAAAGGCAAAAAAATTATCCACAGACGACACGTGAATCAGATAAGAAAAAGATTAACTGAAGAAGCTATAGACACGCTGTCAAGGGTAGATGATAGCATAGAAGAGATTTATGACACGTTCGACCTACAAATGCCGCAAGAGAAAGAAGTAACAGAGCGGAAATCTACTAGAAAAAGGAAGGCAACGCAACAATTGGTGGTGGATCCGAAAAGAAACAAATATGAGAATTGATGAGGGGGGTGTTAGGAGGGGGTGTTAGGGCGCTCTCCACCCATAAATGAACTATTCCATGAACTACAAATAGTGTTAGTGTCAAGACCTCGGTGTTGTTTGCGGTAATGTCAGTTGGCATTTGCCTCTGCAACTGCGACACTGTCAGCTCTCTGCCTAGAGGGCGCTCTCTGCTTCCGAGCAGAGAGCAATAACCCAGTCGTGGTTCCGCCGAAGGGTTATAATTACGACTGGGCAAAAATAGACAGACATTTTTTGGCCGGGCCATATAGCCTGGAAACCCCACTTATAACTGACCATGTGTCACATGTTGCTCTTAGTGGGAGGGAGAACTAAATATAATTGGCGGTAATGTCACAGTAGCGATATACCGGTGCTAGAATGATTGGAACTGTGCTAACAAGTCAGTCGGATACTTCCGGTAGTCAACCGGAAGTGATTATAATCGGACTCTACATCGTACGAAGAGACGTACAATTCATACCTTGTTTCCTGTATGATTACTAACCCCACTTTGTAAATACTATTTTCTTCCGTAATACATTTATTTAATATAATTTTCTGTTGTTCGTATTTATTACTGCACAACTCGACACTTAACAATTGCGAGCTCTCGGAACTCTTGATATTTTCCCAATGTTTTTTTTTATTAATCATTTCACCCCAAGCGCCACGAATGTGCTACATATAACAGTTAAAGTTTTAGGCAGGACAAGAGTGAAGACAAAGATGAACCAGCCACAGGGGGGAGAAAGAGAAAGAGCAAGAGAAGGATGTGAACACAGGAGTGAAGACAGTTACAAAGGTAGAGAGAAAGGAAAAAAAAACAAGATACACAGGTTGATGTGGAAAGAGCTGGAGTTAAGTGGATAAGAGATGGGAACTGACATTGCTTTTAACTTTTTGGAGGTTATAGCCGACAAGAAAGTAAGTATATGGAAGCGCGAGAAAAGAAGCTGTTGAGTAGAATTGTCGCCTGCATTTGTTTGATCTAACTGAAAAAGGATGGGACTTTGATGCCAGTCTGCACTAAAATGGGATTTTATATCAGGTCAGATTTAGTGAGGGGGGCAAACGCGTATACTCGGCCTAACGGTGAAAATTGACCCATCTCTAGCATTGCGAGATTAGGCACATTGCATTGTCTATTTTTCTCAGTAGAGTTTACTTCCGAAGACAGAATCCCGATTGAGTTGTACTCTGCCCGAAAACAGTCATGTTGACCATAGCGATCTCTCCCGGAACTCTTGATATTTACCCAAGGTTTCCCTACTGAGAGAGGATGTGATACAAAGTCGGATTAAATGTGGAGAACCGATGCGATTACACACGTGTCAAGAGTTAAAATTTACCCAGCTCCCGCAACCGCGAGATCTTACAGTTTGCATTGTCTATTTTTCTCGGCCGAGTCTCTGTCCATAAACAGAACCCTAACTAAGCCTTACTCTTCCCAAAGACAGCGGGTGTATTTAATTTTCTCATCTGTGTCACTATCTGTAGACAAAGCCCAGAATGAGTCGCACTCTTCTCGAAGAAAGCGAGCTTGACTAACAATTTTGAGCTCCCGTCGAACTCTGAGTATTTACCCCATGTCTTGTCATTGAGACGAAATGTGACACAAGGTCGTGTTTAACGTGGAGAACCCGAGTGTGTACAATAAGGCTAATGTTCAAAATTTATCCAGCACCTGAATACGCGGGTTTGGGCACTAAGCTTTTTAATTTCTCTCACCTGTGTCCTGTCCGTAAACGGGGTGAGACGAAATCTGCACAAAAACAGCGAACCTGACTGACAGTTTCGAGTTCTCGCGGAACTTTGAGCATTCACCCAAAGTCCGTCGCTCTAAGACGGCATGTGACACAAGGTCGGGCTTTACGTGGAGGACCCGAGCGGTTACACTAGGACCAAGGGTCAAAATTTGCTCGGGCCTAGCATACGCGGGATCAGGCACTAGACGTTTGTATTCTTCTCAGCTAAGTGAGCCTTCAAGTGTGGATTTTATTAAAAAATTTATCTATCTTCTTTTTTTTTTAGTGTTTTTATTTTATTTTATCTAAACTTATTATAAATGGAAATTTGTCTGTGTGTGTGTGTGTATCCGTTACCTATAGACTCCGAAACGGCTGAACTGATTTTCTTGAAAATTTACACAGTTGTACTATAAACGTCTGCGAGTGTTCTTAGCTAAGTTTTGTGTCGAGGTACCCCCGATAAATACTGAAAATCGATAATCGAAAAAATCTGATTATCGAAGGAGTGGTCCGATTTTAATCAAACTTGATACACTCATAGACAAAGACATAAGAAACGATATTCAGAATTTTCAAGGTTGCAGTTCTTACAATAGTGCAGAAAATCTATAATATATATATATATATATATATATATATATATATATATATATATATAAGGCAAGTTGTTTGTGTGTGTGTCTGTTTATCTGTCTGTATGTCCTTTATACAAATCCACAATTTTTATCCGATTCTCACCAAACTTCACACAAATATTCTTTAGGCTGAGTCTGAGCTCCAGGACCAGGGATTAGTTTTAAAGCTTTCATTACACCCGAGCAACGCCGGGCTATACTGCTAGTTTTCGAAATAAACATATCTTTTTCTGTTTTTACTTTTATTTCTTCCTGGCGAACTGACAGTTTGCGTTCCACAATGCATAATATTTTTTTTAATTTCTATTATATTTTGGTAATGCTGCAATCACTCTATCCTTAAACGGTTCAGTACTTTTTGGTATTATTCTTGATAAACCTTTAGAATTTCATAATTTTTAACGTTTGGTATTTCATCTTAAATTCGTAATAATAATATGATGTAACCACAGCGATGTAATCGACTCGATGTATGTGTAAAGATTCTTTTTTTTTTAATCAAAAATTGATTATAGATGACTATGGTTTGTCCGTAAATGAAAACTCTTCCCATGTATACATTTGTGAAAATTTTTCACTGCAACTATTATTGCTAACGCTCTTTTCTTTCGTTCTGAGCCGTAGATGTTTTTCCTCCAGATTCATGGTTTTTCTTTTTCTTTTGATTCAGATCTCATATAGTTATTCCATTTTCTTGTTTTTTTCCTCTGTATTTTTTTTTTCAATTAGAGTAGATAGACTAAACTATCTCCCGGTTCACACTCCACCCACGTCTATTGAACAGGTGAAGAGGCTCATCCCTTGTTTCCTGCTTAGGATGTGGTTTCCAATTTTTCTCTTTTCCAATCTTTTCACTCTTACGTAGCCCCCTGCGCATCAGTGGCGTTTTCGCCTTGTTTGGGGTGATATGATTAAAAAACAAAAAATTATCTATTGTCTTCCGCTATTCTACAAACATTGTTCTTTATATTTTTCTTTATTTCTTCTTGATATCTATTACTATATTTTTTCCTTTCTTATTTCTGTCAAATAACATTCTTCATTATTCGTTTTGCCTGTAAATATGTACTCATTTATTCTATTCTAAAAGATCATATCATTTTTTTCATTCTTTTTACCTCTAAAAATGTATTCCTATATTCTTTCCGTCTTATCTCCTAAATTATTCGTTACTCTTTTCTTTTCTTTTTGAATTTTGTTGTTCTTCTTTATTATTATGTCATGCCATTCTTAGTTATTCTTTCTTTTTAGTCTCTAAAGGTTTGTTCCTGTATCTGTCATACCACATCATTCCCATCTCATACTTTTAATCGTAATTCTGTTCTTTTTCTCTGCAAACATTTATCGTTATATTCTATTCTTTCTCTTTTTTTATTCCACTTCTGGTCATTATTGTTGGGGATTGTCCCTTTTTAAACACTCAATGAACTCGTCAAAGGTGTACTTATAATCCTGCCTACAGAGAACGATAGTATCTGTAGTGTGTTAGAGAGTTGTTGTTGTTAGAGTTGTAGTGCTTGACAGAGCAGTTGAACCGCTGCTCGTTGGTCAGCAAGAATATAGACTTATTACCCGGACTTACTTCTATGTATATATTTGACTCCTACTAGAAAGTATTCCTGAATCTACTTACATTTTTCCTCTTATATCTGTTTTGTGTTAGTATTATATTGTGTCGTTTTCTAAACAAGAATTCACAACAATTATACAATCCTTTTCTGAATATTCTTGTATTCTGCTATTCTTCTTTATTCTATCTAATAACTGTTTGTTATTTCTGTCTTTTTGACCCTAAATAGTCATTTTAGTGTTCTGTCGTTTCTTCTTTCTGTATCATAACTTTCGATATACCTTTCATTTTAAATTTAAAAAAATATTCATATGCTCTCTCTTTTCTTTATTCCTATCTCAAATTTTTCTTCGTTATTCCTTTCCTTTTTGTCTTTAAATATTTATTACTGTGTTCTGTGCTTAATTCTATCTCATAATTTTTTAATACTGTTTTTTCTACATTATGGCCGAAAAGTCAGGCTGCAATAGGAAAAGAACACTCTCCTACGAAACGAAAACTGGAAAAGATTTTTACGACCGCATCTTCCATATTTAGTTTAATAAAATTCACAAATAGTGTACTTACATTCACAGAAACAATATCGTTTTAGTAAATACGAAATTTACAATGGTTTTAAAGAATGTGCAACTTTTTGGCCATACTGCTTTTCTCTAAATATTAACTTTTGTATTCTGTTATTCTTTATGTCTATATAATACCATTCTTTGTTATACTATCTTTATTACTTTTATATTTATTCCTGTATTCTGTTCTTACTTATTCCTAACTGATACCTTTGTTACTTATTCATTTCATTATTCTATTAAGTCTGCTTCCATTTTTTCTCTAGTTATTTTTCATCGCTTTATTTTGTATGCACTCCATCTGTACCTCTTAATATCTATTTGCTTATTCTGCTCGTATTCATCTTTATTCCAATCTTCTACACACCACATTGCTTTTAACGGTCATGTCACGTTGAATACACCGGTTCCCGCTCGATCACCGAAGTTAAGCAACGTTGAGGCTGGTCAGTACTTACGTGGGTGACCACTTGGGAATACCAGGTGCTGTTAGCGTTCACGGATGTGCGTTGTGGTGCGGTGGATGTCGGCTTGGAGGGGGAAATCGGTGAGCCGAGTTCCAATTTCAGTTGAGCACACTGCACTCACTTGCGCACTGGTACCCTTGGGAAAGGTATTAATCCGTCCGTTCCCTCCAGTTATGGGTTAAATAACAGGGTAGGACTTGGGACCCTGCCCTTAAACAAATCCCAATGAGACTTGCTCCGTCAGGGAGGAAGCCCGCTCAACCCGACTAGGGTGAATGCGGCATACATACATATATATACATACATTGCTTTTGATTTCGAAACTTTATCATCTTCATTGTTCTATGTCTAAAGCACGACTCGGAGTTTCATGCACTTCACAATCATCAGGTGAATAATTATAAACTAAGCGCATTTAGATTTATATATATATATATATATATATTAGTCATCCGCATACAAGCCTGTTTCGGTGTATCACAGCTCATCAGTTTGGCTAGACACATCCACTTGCTTCTGACCGGGATAGAAACTTCACCGATTTGGTGTCAGTGGGAGTCGCTACTCTCTAAGCCATAAGCGCATGGAATCAGAAAAGGGAAATTTTATCGTGTTGTATAGAAGCAGTGTATACACATGCCCGTCAAATATATATATATATATTTGTTGTACATTGCGACACGGAAATTTCTATGTTTCGAGATAGATTCTCATCATTCTCATCACAAACTTAAATGTAAATCATCTGCACAACCAACATCAAACATTGCCTGATGAAGAGAATCTATCTCGAAACATAGTAATTTCCGTGTCGCAATGTACAATTAATTGCTAACTATATAATTATATTAAGCTCTATAATATTTATTATATTGAACACCGTTTATAACAAAATAAATACCGGGGCACTCAGAAGAGTAAAACATTGACTCCTCTTCACCTGATATATATATATATATATATATATATATATATATATATATATATATATATATATATATATAAATCGTTTCACCCCCAAACAAGGCGGTAACACCACTGACGTACAGGGGGCTACATAAGAGAAAAAGATTAGATAGGAGGAGAGTAAAGAGAAAGACGAACCAGTTACAGTTGGTGTCAGGGAAAGGAGCAAGAGAATGATAGGAATACAGGCGTGATGACAGTTGCAAAGGTAGCGAGAAAGGAAAAGACATACAGAGTGATGTAGAAAGAACTATATATATATATATATTGCTTTAAACAATGTTGACGTCATTGTGCTAACCTGAGGAACCTTTCGGCTAACACTTTTCAAAGGTATTCGTTGGCGTTATTATGAATAATAAAGCAGGTCAAGGAAAAACAACAAAAGTTTTACTTGCAAAACGGGGGAAAAAGGAGTTCGTCTAAAAGTAAATTTTAATCAAATAATTAAAATGTAAGATGGGTGTAAATACACAGCTCCATAAATGATAAAATAGAAAAATATAACACTCACAGACACTCCAGTAGTTGTAAGGAGCGAATAAATCGCTCTTTCTGACTGCACAGGCTCGGCTGATGAATCTTAAGGCAAACAGCTTCCAAAACACGTAAATAATAAGCTGAACGAGCACTGTGCAGGACAGAAAACCATGAAAAACACTTCTGATTGTCGAGCAAATGCTGACCTATAGCTGACTCCAGAACCGCCTGAGTTGTTTTGTTCTTTTTTTTTTTTCAAACTAGACTTGCGTTTCCTTCCTTTACTAAAGATGGGTTGTCCTATTTCCTCAGAAATTCTATTGTTTATCAATTCAAACGCCGCTGTGACGCGGTTTACATAGGACGAACCAATCTTAGGTTGGAGACGCGAGTTTCGCAGCACGTTCCTGCAAATATCCGTTCGGGTAGACTTCAACGGTCCATAAAAACAATTTTTGGGAGGGAAATACTCAAATGTGTACATAAAGAATAATTATTAGTCTGGTCAATGAAAGAGTCAAAAATTTCTATTTACCCATTTAATTCCATGAGGTTCTCCTTCAGGTTTTAGTGGAGATTTGTTTGGCTGGATATACAAATCCTGGATCGGACCGGAGTTCATAATGTCAGCAAATCCTTTTAACAACCACTCTCTTACAAAACCTATTTTATAGGGGCTAGCACCTAACTTGCATATTTCTAGAATCATTTAGAATCTGCTGTAATAATGAAGAATATTTTAAAACGTTCTATTTTTAATTTCTCAACTTAACAACTACTTATAAGATACAAATCCTATATCTTCCATTAAAAACACAGATTAAATTACACACCCACAAACTCAAATTCAAACGACTACAACACTTGGGAAAAACCCAAATTAAAATTGCACACCAGCAAAAGAGGATCCAAACTGCTAAAACCTTTTCTTTCTCACAAGTCAGTGTGAAAAGTGATACTCTGAATCCTGATTGGTTAACAAATCGAGAAATCCAAAATACGTCAGCAAAACGGTATTTTTCACAGCTAAAGAAAAAACCGTTCTGGGATCCTTCTACGTGACCAGAATTCAATATTTAAGGAGGTCCCCTGACCTGTCAAAGTCAGTCAGTCAAGAGGGTCAGTGAGAAACAGCAATTCGGTCAATCCGTCACTCAAGCAAGCAGTCGAGCTGTCAATCAGCGAGACCGTCACCCACACCTGTCAATCCCGAAAGGTGCAGTGTCAGATGCATACAGTTCGATAGGTGCCTACATCAAAGAGACCAGTGCCGACAAACTAATCGTTCGCCCACTCAACCGATACGAACGGAGAGGAAACACCTGCAACAGCCATAAAACTTTTCACACATCTCAACAACCAGAAAGGAGAAGTAACACTAAGTTAAGTAGACTGATTCATCGTTTTAAACATACACTATCAGTTACTACTATCTCCATTTGACTCTCTCTCCCCTCAGGAATTCTCATTTACACTCCTTTTCAACACAATTGGAAAAACTTTTCTTTTCCACCTACTTAACGGCTGGTGCATAAAAAGGAAAGAAGCGTTGTGCTACTACACTGTGTAATTACAGACTCAAAACCAACACTTTCATACTCAACCAACTTTCGTTCAAATACAACAGACACTTTTATATTCAACGACATTAGTTCAAATCTAACAGACACATTCAACCCACATTCACGCAAATATAAAAGACACTTTTTTCCAAACAAAAGATTCGAAGAATTGTACAAATTGTTTATATTGTATATATATTGTCAAATACAAAATTTTCGTATTTTTATACAACATTTCTTATTGCGTTGTCTTTTCTCGAAATTTGTGTTGTATTTTTGTGGACCGGATAGCCCGCATTAAAACCGCGTTTTTAATCTGGGTGTTCTGGAACCCCACATAATTCACGAATTAAAACATTTTTGTAATAACAAGTAGGACTCAATAGAGTCCCTTACTATAACTTTTAACCTTTTTTTAGACATTATTAACATTCTTTATATAAATGCATCCTCGTAATAGTGTATACAAAACATGCAGCATTATTTGAACGGAAATATATTTTGTCACTGTCATTTTTCTTTTTAGAGCAATATATATCTATCGCCCGGTTCACACTCCACCCATGTCTATTGAACAGGTTAAGAGGCTCATCCCTTGTTCCCTGTTTAGGATGTGGTTTCCAGCTTTCTCTTTTCCAATCTTCTCACTATTACGTAGCCCCCTGCACATCAGTGGCGTTACCGCCTTGCTCGGGGTGATACGATTAAAAAAAAAAAAAAAAAAAAAAAATACAAACGTTACCGACATATACACACACTTAATTCGTCTATAGTTTAAATACGCATGACACATTATTTTCACTTACATACACTTACATACATGATAAACATCTAATGTCTTTTATTACTCATGGCACACATACTTAAACAGACATGTTTTTTCTTCTACATTTAATATTCATCCATTGGTTTATCACACGTGACACGTATCTGACCAATGAAACTATACCTCAATCAACATAATGTCGCATGGATTTTAAAAAAAATGTAAATCATTCGTCTTTAAAGAATTTCTGAAAAAGCTTGTTAAAATGAAACATGTTAGATTAAAGACACTTTTTTCTACTTGTTTTTTTACTTATTCTGATCATATATATGTGTGTGTGTGTGTGTGTGTGTGTGTGTGTGTGTGTGTGTACAAGATTCATTTAAACCACTGTGTACTGCGATGAAGCTTTTTATTTAAAAGACGGACTGCTGCCCAAATACACACACACACACACACACATATATATATATATATATCAGTTTGGGTGTGGGGTGTGGGTGTGTGTTCCGTTTTTCTCAAGAACTTATCTCTTTTCTTCTATTTCGCTTGCTTCTCAACATTCCCCTTCTCCATTCTTGTATTGAAGAACAACTTATCATGGCGAGCAGCACGTGCTTCTTACGACAAATAGTTCACGATTTGACTTGGAATGTCAACATCTGCAACACTCCATCCACCCCTGTCACTCACTTTCATTCCTTCACACATATAATAGCCGTTAATGTGCTTCTCCTCACCGTTCCGATTAAAAAAAAAAAAGTCAATATTTGTAGTAGCAAGCGATATCGATCGGGCAGATTCGAACACAAGCCTCGACAAATATAGGCTTGAATTTTATTTATAGCCGAGGAATTCTTCGGTTGATTGCACAAAAAATCTATACGGACATTGATTTCTCGCTAAAATGTTAAAAAAACAATTGAAATACTAAACTAATTTTTACACTACTGATAAGTTCTCATTTATTATTAACATTCAACATCTTAGAGACATTTCAATGCGAATCTTTTATATAGAGATCTTAAACTCGTACACAACGACATTAGATCGATTTGAACACATGACGAGTCTGACATGGTTATGCTAAGCAATTTAAAAAAGGAAAGGCGGGCTTTTTCTGTTCCCCCTCTCCCTTTGAGTGTGTGTGTAGAGAGATAGGGAGAGAGAGAGAGAAAGCGAGAACTCTCTACACCCACGCACGCGCACACTCACATAAGCGCTCTGCTGACACCCCCACACACCCCACACACGCTCTCTCTGTCTGACACGCACACACATACCTATATATATGTATATAAATATATATGTATATAAATATATATATGTATATATATATATATATATATTATGTGTATATGTATATATATATTATATACATACATACATATATATATATATGTGTGTGTGTGTGTGTGTGTGTGTGTGTAGATATATATATATATATATATATATATATAACTGATTTTACCGTTTTTACTAAGAACGCTCACTTAACGAGGATTTTTTGGAACGCTCTTAAAAACGGTAAAATCAGTTATTGCAAATCGCCTGAAGATACCACGAGGTCGCACAATAGCTCGTTTGCAAATGAAGAGTATTCAAAAGTTCTATTATGTAATTGTATTGATCACTTTTTAATACAACTGTGTACTGGTCTAATTTTATTATGACGAAAAACTAAGTAATTAAACAATCAATCAATCAATATATATATATATGTTGTGTGTGTGCGCGCAAACGCTACCAGATACATTGATTGATTGATTGATTGATATTAATTTGCAAATGAACTTTCTCACCTCGGTATCACATCAGGATTTTACTCAGTTATTACTAGGCGACAGTAAGTAAGCTAGAAAACGCTATGCCAAATTGTATGTATTGGTATTTAAGACAACAAAATAATATTGTTTTGGTAGACGTAAAGTGAAAATAAAATGTTCTTTTAGTTAAAAAAAGCACTTTAAGGTTCTCAAGAGAATTGAAGTGAACTCAGTTTTAACCTGATGGGTTATGTTTTTTTTCCGGTTTCTTTTTTTTTTATTGTTGCTATACTCTACACCATCGTAGAACAATAAGCATGTAGCATGATACAGTATTATGGATAGAAAATAGTTTTATATTCATGTAGTATAGCACAACGCAAGAAAAGGCAAAACAGCATAAATTATAATTTGATTTGTAAAATTACTACAACATACCGTCAAAATTAGCCAAAGATATATATATATATATATATATATATATATATATATATATATGTGTGTGTGTGTGTGTGTGTGTGTGTGTGTGTGTGTGTGTGATTAAATAAATTGCAAACAATATATTCGCTTATTTTTAATAAAAATCTGATCTTACTCACGGATAATCTTTCGCATATAACAATCCAAAATGTCAGAAACGAGCTGTAACGTTGACAGATGTTATTTTCATACATTTCTTAAGGTACCCAACTACTTTCAACCTTTTTCAGAGGCCATCTTCAGGAGTGTGAGTTATGGTAACAAATTTAACCGGAAAACTGTGTTGTTAAAAATTATTGTACATTTTTTCCTGCTTCAAATATAACGTTTGAAAAATTGTTAGCGTTCATTAGAACGTGAAACTTATCCAAAATGGAACTTTTTAATATGTTGTAATGTCATGGTCATGGACGTGTTAAAGAATGAAAAAGAAAACTGTTCTTTTTACAAGCATTTTAGAACATTACTAAAGTATTCATAGCTGATTCTATTAATTGACGGCTTAAGTGTTATAATGAATATTGCCTCGAGAATCTGTAGTTTGCTTTTGTTGTTTTCTTGGTGTAGAATTATCGATTATTATTTTTTATATTGTGAATGTAGACAGGAATAATGTTGTAGATGTCTACAAATGGTTGAATATATTAAACAATACTAAGTCAATAAGTCTCCAGCCCGACACGTATTATTAACTAAATTTTGATCTGAAATTTTCACTGAATAATGTTCGGTCTATGTTATTAATATTCGACGCTGAATTGAGTTTATTGACATTTTGTCCATGATAATTATACGGTTTCTCTTTTTGTGTATGATTGTCATTAAGCTACATCTTAACGTGACTCTTTTATGCTAATAGTGCTAGTCTAATTCATAAATTAATAGTAATTATGTTGGATCTGTACCGCGGTGACTCGCTTTGTTTGTATTTGTTCTAAAAACCGAAAAGAAAATTCTATGAAGACTGAAAGAGAACAAAAGATAGCAAAAGTTATATGAAGGCACAAGACACAATAAAGAAAAATGAGATATAAAAATTTTATGGTAAGACATGACGTAAAATAGAACAGTCATGGTCGTCACGGAAGGCTTTCAGAAAGGCCTTTATCTTATGTACTAAGGATAGTTTCTGCTGCAGCAGCACATGATGAAATAGAGGTCTGGACTATCCCTTGCCAGAATATTGTAGTTGCACATTTGCTTTCAGCAACTCAACAATTCAGATTCAAACGTTTTCCCGGTATAAAATAGAATTAACGAGACGTCATCAAACATTGCATTAGACCGCTCCTAATATAATTTAGAACTCGTAAAACAGGCCTCATTTGCAAAAGCACGTCATCTTGATTCATTTCGTCACTAATGTTATTAAATGACTAAATAGACTATTTATTGATGGTCAGACGAGGTTGGCTCAAATCGGTATGACTTGACAGGATGACCTTTTCTTTAGATCAACCGTGACACGTACATACAATTTGTTAATATAACGTCATTATTTCGCTTATGTTCATAAGAGTGCATTTGTGAGTGTGTGTGATAGAGAGAGAAGGAGAGATAGAAATAAAGGAAGATAGAAAGGAAGAAAGGAAAAAGGAAGGAAGAATGACAATTCGATTAAGGTATTAGAGTATGAAAAGCAGACAAAAAGAAAGAAGAAATAATTTAAATGAGAGAATAAATGAGAAGAGAAAAATGTCTAGAAAATACAAAAGAAGACGAGGTGGGCTAGGAAAGAAGAAAGGGTGAAAATCTGAAAGAGATAAATATAGAAAGAACCAAAAAGTGAGAATGAAACAGTGAGAAAAGGAAGAGAATAAGATAATGTAATAAGAAAGAAAGAAATAAAGAAACAAAGAAACAAAGAAAGAAAGAAGGGAGAATAAAGGAAAGAAAGAACAGGAAAGAGTGCAAAAAAGAAGAGAGGAAAATAATGAATAGGTGAGAACTTGAAAATGAAATAAAGAAAGAAAGAAAGAAAGAAAGAAAGAAAGAAAGAAAGAGGGAAAAGAAAATAATGAGAAGTGAAAAAAAAAAGAACGAGGTGGTAACAATAACAAATGATAAGAATTAGAAAACAAAATAAAAAAAGAAGACTTGAAGAATTTAACACCCACATGACACAACGAATGCATTTGAAGCAAAGGCAAGCATAGATTGGCATACATGACAAGTTTTCGTAAATTCTTCTTCTGTGTGCCTTCTTTTTTAGGGTGTAGGCGATCAAGGCCTTTAACTTCTCCCTATACCTGGTGGCTCTTAGCAAGCTTTCTCCTGTTACACCACGCAACCACCGTTCTGCCATTCACCTGCTCAGACCAATCAAGTACGTTAGACGCTGTTTTCCCCTGCCTCTCTTTCCTTCAATCTGGACCTGTTGGTATTAGATTCTCCAAGCCTTTCTCCCTCATTGCATGTCTCAGAAACTTTAGTTATCTCTTCCTGATGCTCAGTATCAGTTTCCTTTTCGTTTCCATCATTTCCAAAATCTCATCATTCCATGCTCGGTCCATGATATTCTCAGCATCTTTCTGTAGAACCACATTTGAGTTGCTTTACGTTTTTCCTTCATCTTCAATGATATTGTCAAGCATTCACTGCTATATTGAAGAACTGACATCACATAGCAATCCAGTACTCTTTTCTTTGTTTCTAGCGAAATTTTTCCGCCTCTTAATACTCTACTCAGCTTCTGGAATGCGTCCTTTGCCATGCCAATTCGCCTTTGGATCTCTGTGTCACACTTTCTTTTTCTGTTAGAACACTTCCCAGGTATTTACATATTTGTACCTGCTTGATTTTAGTATCACCCACCTAAGGACGAAAAATATTCTAAAAAGAGAATTAGAGATGATATCGCCGAAATTAAGAAAGTGTTGAAGTCATGATCACATCACTTTGAAAGATACATTCACTGTCCATTCGGAGGGAGTAATTTGACAGATTAATGGTTTTTGTATGATCGAGTGCCCGTCAAGAACGAAATTACTTGTGGATTAGCACTTCTATTAGAGAAAGTTTAGACACTGACTAGGATAGAAGTGCCGCTCCTCGGAACTTCATTAACTTCAGCCTAAAACCAGAATTTAATAGCTAACTGCTTTGGGAATATTGTTAGGATAAAAGTAAACCGTTTTTCTTTTTATAAGTTTCAAATTTCCTGGGTTAATCCTGTGTGGTATGTGTAATCGTTTCTTATACAAGTCAACCATCCGTCCGTGCATGGAGTACTGCTGCCATTTATGGTCAGGTGCCCCTGCCGTTCCCCTCAGTGTTCTCGACAAGCTCCAAAGGAGAGTCTGTAATGTGACAGGTACTGATCTGGCGGCTCGACTGCAGCCACTTCCCCACCGTCGAAATGTGGCCTCCCTTTGTCTGTTCTTTAAATACTTTCATGGCTTCTGCTCGGACGAACTTAGGTCACTGGTGCCTCCTCAACAGGTGTTTACTCGTGCAACCAGACAGGTTAGCCAAATGCAGACGACAATTCTACTCCTGCAGCTTCTTCTCTCGCACTTCCCATCTCTCCCATATTCTTGCTTTCCTGACGGCTACAACCTCCAGAAATTTAAATGCAATGTCAATACTCATCTATTAACCACTGGACTCTAGCTCTCTCCCCCCACTATATCCTTCCCTTTCTCTCCAGTTATGTTTCTGTCATCGCACCTGCATTCTCAGCTTTCTATTGCTACTTTGTACTCCTCACTCTTTTCTAATTAATCTTTTTACAGTTATGTAGCCCCCAGCTCATCAGTGGCATTTCTGCCTTGCTCGGGGTGAAATGATTAAAAAAAAAAAGTACAAAAATGGTGATTCATCGGTTAAGCAACAGAAGTGAAATCGGTAAAATATTTCTATTGAAACAATTTTTCATGAAAATAGATTTCTAAATTTCAATAATTCTTATCGCTCTTTCCACTTTATGTTTTAAAGCAACCAAGAACATCAACAATTTGAATATACTAATATTTTTTCTTTGAGTAAAACGTGCTATCCTTTTTAGTTGTTGCCATTGTTGAAAGTCTATATGTGATATTTTTTTGTTATTTTTGTATAGATCAATGTTTGTTTTATCTGTAGCGCCAATCCACAAGGTTCGAAGAATTATGGATTGTGCTTGGATATCCAAGTTTCATTCACTCTAAGTTATCTATAACCAATTAAAACAGTTGTTGTGTAAGGCAGATGCATTGGATATCTCTGAAGCGTTAGGAGGAATTATCCCTTAACAAAAGCGCTCGTGTCAATATACATGTTGGACAATTTCTCTCCACACACTTACTCTTCAAAAATTAAACATGTAAGGGCACAAGAAAAACTGAATCAAATCATAGAAAATATTTAGTGTCTATCATGTTCAATAACACACACACACACACACACACACACACACACACACACAAACACAAACACACGCACATAAATTAATTAATAATGTAAAGAAATAAAAATATGTGCGTTGTGCTCCAGTGAATATCAACTTGGGACGAGAAATCAGGGAATCGATTTCGAATTCCAGTTGAGTTCCTTGCATTCACTCACGCGCAAATGCCCTTGGGAAAGGTATTGATCCGTTTTTTCCTTCCAGTTATGGGTTAAATAACAGGACAGATTGGGTTCTATAGCCTTGGTTGGCAACCAGTCTACCGCAGAAAGTAATGGCAACCTACTGGGGGATAGTCTTCTGCCCAGTCAGTCATGTCTTTTTCGAAATATGATCGCCCAAGAGTGTATCACGTATGGCACTTAACTGACTGACTGTTCCTTAAACGTTTATTTTTAATTTTACAGTGCTCGATACAAAAGTAGATCTAAATATTAAGTATAATTAATTTAATATTTTCGCGACACAGAATTTCTCGTGTTTCGGAATCATTTTTTAACTATGAATCCACCTTCAATGGTCATTAGGGTGACTAAGAGAAAAATTTTCCAAAGGTCTTTTTCCGTTTGTCACCCCAAAAATGTTAAAAAGCAAACACGCGGAAAGAGCTTTCATAACTGGTAGTAAAGTTTAATAGCTGGTACTAAAGAGAATCTACTGAGCCGACGCTGCCTCGTTATTGTTATTGTCTCTTTAATCAACTGTGCCGACCCTCTCTTGTTTCTCTCTCCGGGAGCATGACAGAGGGGATACATACATACATATATACATATATATATATATATATATATATATATATATATATAGTCATCCGCAGACAGATCTGTTTCGCTGTATCACAGCTCACCAGTACGATTAGACATCCGATTGCTTTTAGCCAGGATAGAAACCCGACTGAACTGACATCAGTCGGCGATTCTACCTCTGAGCTATATAGAAGAAGGCAAACATTGAGCGTGTGACATTCCATGTGAACATACGCCAGTAGCTGAGAGTGTTCTAATTCATTAATGAATAAACGATGCATATATGCTAGAGTAGCTACTGTTTTGTCAAAGTCAACCATTGTTCCAGAGTGCTCAATCAGGGTGTGAGAACGTAAATAGTTATCCGCAGACAGATCTGTTTCGCTGTATCACAGCTCATCAGTACGGTCAGATATCCGATTGCTTTTTACACACACAGTAGTATTAATTATAATAGAGAGGATGAATCTAGTTCAAATAAGATGGAGGAATAAGAATTTACATATATGATAATGAGTTGATGCCAAAGATTGAATCGGAAGCTATAACCAGTTGCTTTTGAAACAACCCTGTAAGTGGGTAATTCTTGCAGACAAAGCGAACTAAAAAAATGTAAAACTTGTTTAACTGGAACATTTCAACCAACGAACTTGTAACACAGTGTTTATTTATTTATTTATTTATTTATTTATTTATTTATTTGTTATTCTTAATTATAATTTTATATTTTTCTATCAGGTTTCAAAAAAGGCGTTGACATTCACAGTTTTAGTTTTTTGTCAGTGTGTATCAAAACGCGGATGTCCGTTGTGGCGCAGTGGATATCGGCTCGGAACGAGAAATTGGGGGAACCGAGTTCGAATTCCAGTAGAATTCCTTGCATCACTTACGCGCAAATACCCTTGGGAAAGGTATTAATCCGTCCCTTCCCTCCAGTTATGGGTTAAATAATAGGACAGATTGGGTTCTATAGCCTTGGTCGGCAACTAGTCTACCGCAGAAAGCAATGGCAACCTACTGCGGGATAATCTGCCCAGTCAGTCAGTCATGTCTCTTTCGAGACATGATCGCCCAAGCGTGTATCGCGCATGGCACTTAGCTGACTGTATCAAAACTATTTAAATATATATTTTTTTAAAATAGCTGTTTATTTTCTGAAGAATATTTAATACTCCAGTATTACTCCAGTATTACTCCAGTGGTATTTTTAGTTTCTGAGTTCTAAAAGTGTTCTTCTCCCCGAATTTTTTTTCCCAATATTATAATCGATAAGTCATTGTTGCTTAATTCTACGTTTTACTTGAAGGCACACGTCAATTTAAAATCTACTTAAGCTGTTTATTTTTACATCCTGAATTTTATCTTCTATTTCACAAGTCTTTGAGGACCGTTTAAAAGAGCTCAGTATCTTTATCTATTGTTATAATTTCTACGATAAAATGTACTGCTGAATAATACCTTGACGATTCATGGCTCTCTTTAATTTGATGTCCTTTGTAGCTCGTAATAAATATTCTGTTTTCGTTGTCTCTGATGAACCTTGTTCAATTATCAATTTGCTGAAGTTCACTAGGTGCATTATAGATTGTTTTCCTCTGTCACATTTGTCTTCAATCAATTCCATGAGTATCACATTTTCCAAGTACGTTTTCCTCATTATCTCTTTCTCTAGATATTTTAACTGTCTCTCCCTAATACTATATATAACTGTCCTATTTTCATTTTCTTTAAAATATCGTCGTTGCTCCAATGTTCGGTCACTGCTATTCGCAGCATCCTTCTTTAAAACCACATTTATTTGTCTACTAGCAGTATAGCCCGAGGTTGCTCGAGTGTAATGAAAGTTTTAAAACTAATACATAGTCTTGGAGCTCAGACTCTTTGAACGTTAGCACGAAAGACTAAAAAGCAATAGTTGTTTCCAGTTAAAGCGAAAACGTAGACTGGAAGAAAAATTAATGGATGTCTGGCAAATTTTGATTTCCTGCTATCAATATCAAATAAGTTTTTTTCGTCGTAAACTGAATTTTGAAGGCTAAATAAGTCCTCTGAGTAAATGGTATCATGGCTGAGACTAAGAACTACAATTTTACCTACTTAGAGCCAAAACCGAAGTAAAAACAAAATGAAAGGGCTGAAAAAAATACAGACATACAGGCAGATAAACAGACAGACACACACAAACATCTTGCCTTTTATAGATATATATTATCGATTTTCTGCACGATTGTAACAACTGCAACCTTGAAACTTCTGAATATAGTTTCTTATGACTTTGTTTATGAGTGTATCAAATTTGATTAAAATCGGACCACTTCTTCTATAACCCGATTTTTTCGATTATCAATTTTCGATATTTATTGGGGGTACCTTAACACAAAACCTAGCTAAGAACACTCGCAGACGCTTATAGTACAACTGTGTAAATTTTCAAGAAAATCGGTTCAGCCGTTTCGGAGTTTATAGGTAACGGACAAACACAGACACACAGACACACAGACACAGACAAAGTTACATTTATAAATAAGTTTAGATATCTCTGAGATGAAGTAGTATTTACACTATTTACATTATTCGGACTATTATCCTCATCTTTGTTGCCATTTGTGCGACGTTTCGGTTGTTGTACCCTCCGTAATTTCGAGCCAAACTCTTTATTACACTCACTGGGATATATGATCTTCGTCCTTTACGTAGAGCCTCTTTTAGTAGACATGAGTTATCTCCTCCTAGCCCTCTAAGTTACTTGTTCACCGCAGCTGTAGCCTGGTATTGAACTCACAACTATTTTGGGTCAAGTCACAAGAGCTAACCAACGTCTATGCCCCCTGGGCGATGGTATAATGGTTAGCAAGCTTGTCTTGCTAGAAACTATTAATACTGAGTAGTGAGTTCGATCCTCACTGGGTACCTCATACTTTCGGCCTTTTACTACATCTAAGAGGCGCTAAGAAAATCAAATCAAGTATATCTACTAAACGTTGGTTAGTTCCTATGACTTCAGTTTTTGTTGTGTTTTTTAAAAAAAAAAACACTTTCCTGATATTTAAATTTTTGAATTTGCTTGGTATCACTAACTTTTCATAATATGATGAGGCGCTGTCTCTTATGCTAAGCACCATGCATTCTGTCGTCTTGCAATTGAAGCTTAGTCCTTTCTTCTAACTTTTTTCCCAAATAATAATACTCTTAGTGATATAATAGTCGGATCAGAGATCTTTTTCGCGACGTCTAAATGAATTAAACTTTTTAAAAAAGATCTATGGCAAACTAAATTAATTGTGATCCCCACAGGTTATATACGGTTCCTTGGGAAAGGTATTAATCGACCTCTTCTCTCTACGACTGTCGGTTGAAAAGCAGGGGAGATTGGTTGAAAAGAAATGGCAACCTTCTGAGGGGGATCTTCTGCCTGGTCAGTTATGTCTCTTTCAAGACATGATCGTCCAAGCGTGCATCACGTATGGCACTTAACTGACTGACAGAATCCACGCATTTCGCAGAAAACTTGCTATAATAATCAGTTTCAGAAACTTTTAAAAGCTTTTACAGTTTCAGAATAGGCCAAATAATTTTGATTATAACATAAAATATACAACTATATTCATTAAAAAATCAACATTTTCTTTTTATCTTTAAATTAGAAAAACAGAAAAAATGTTATTCAATAAAACAACCCAAGGACAATCTTGTCCAGACAAAATGTTTATCGTACATGTTGGCCGTCACTTTCTGATAAGAAAGTACACAAGACATCTGTTCTATGGTTAATAACAGCCCTCGTAATTATTCTTATGTTGACTAGAAAGAGAGAATTCAGAGTCGATAATCGTACAAGTTTCTCTTTTGAATCGTTTGACTAATTTTCAAACCAACGTGTTTGGACTCCCACACTCCTAAATACACGTGAATTAGAGGAGAATAAGCATGCTTTCTTTGATATTTATTGAACGTTTTATAGTATCATTCAATTGCAAAATCTACATCAGCATCCGACAACGTGTCCTAATCAAATTCTTTGGTGTGTCGTGTTTTTCTTTTCATCACATCAGTCACAAAATTAGGAAGAGTTTCCCGCTTTCTTTCCTCTCCTCTGGCCTTAGTGGCAGGGTGTCGCAAGCATTTGGCTCTGTTTGTGGATGGTGGCAACGTCTCTTTATTCTGAGGGTACCGAGTTGGAAGTTTCCTGGTTGCTTCTTCCGACTGGTAGTTAGGAACCAAAACTCTTGTGTAGCATCTGGAGAGGATGCTCTGATCAACAGTTGAATATTATCGGGGTTTCTTGTAGTGCCATGTTGCACATGGATGGGTGTCCCTGCAAGTGCCCCCGATTGGCAACCCTGAGGCTACATCTTGTTGCAATCTGCGACAGTTTCCTTCCTACACATGTTGCATACAGCGACCGACTGATACTACTCTGGGCCTCTTTCTTAAGTATGACTACATACATCAAACTTGTTTGCTAGACAATAATTTTGGTAGATATTTGCATACTAGCCTGTGTAAAACTACTTTTTTATTTAGGGGTGTTTCATTAAGACATAGTCGATCATGGATCTTCTCAAACCCCTACACTTTGAGGCCCCAAGTTATGATTGTCTCCTTACGAACTTTTCCAGTCCGTATTTTACCAATTACCAAGCACTGATAGGTGCTTAGTAATTATAGGATTGCTCAAAAATTACCTATGTTTTTCTTGTGAATGTTAAATTCTTCAAGTCCTCTATCTTTATTCAATACAAGGACCAAGATCCACCCAAGATAGAGAGCTATTTAATAGGATTGCTTTATGGAAGTAAGAATTTTGAGGAATTAATTTTTTTTTTATTGAGATAATATAAACGTTATTTTTAGTGGATACTCGTACTTGAGTAAACACTGTTTATTTATTAAATTGTATTTTTTTTTTATCTGCCGGTCTGAATATTAAAAAAAAAAAGTATGTTCTTTCTATTTTTCTTGAAATAATTTTATGAATATCAACGCCGAAAGAGGAAACAAAATAAATGTAGAGTTTAATAAATAAATGGAACAACTCAAATATGAGTATACTCTTAATTATAATATTTAAAGTGAAACAATTGTGTCGGGTTGATAAATAAATCCATTATCTTAGAGATAATATGATGAGTGTATGTTAATGGTTAACTCTGGACTCAAAGAAGTTAACACCATAGTATTTTCTTGGAAGTTTGTTCTTGTAGAAGGCATACAGTTGATATGTCTATAGAACTAAAAAAAAAAATATTTATTTTTTAAGCAGTTGCTAAACAGTTTTAACAAATTTGGAGATAACTCTGGGATAATATTTTTAATAACAACTACCTAGATTTTATCCGGACCAATATCCTTCGTAATATGAAGGCGTTTGATGAGTTTTTCTGCCAAGATATCACAAAAATTGGGCTCCGTGAGTGGAAGAAAGTCAGGTAGAAGATGGCCCTAGTCTTTTTTTGTTTTGTTTGTTTTTTTGTTTTTTTTTACGGCTTTTACCGTTTATTTGAAGCTAGAATATAATTTTAGATTGTAAGAATTAAAAAAAGAAAAATATTTACTGATAAATTAACTACTAATTAACACATAGCTGAGGAAAGAATGGGTGGATTCATGCCTTTCCCAAGGATATCTGCATGTTAGTGAATAAGAAGAATCCAGTTTGAATTGGAACTCGGCTCTCCGAATTCAAGTTCCGAGTTAATACACAATTACACGCCTACACCGAAGGTACGCCGAAGCCTACAGTGCATGGTATTACCTAGCAGTCACCCGTTTATGTAATGATCAAGTTTGACGTTGCCTAACTTTGGTGATCATACGGTAACCGTTGTATCGATCAGAAAATTAAAAAGAGAATGCAATTGATCGTATTTTGCGTTAAAGTCTATTACAATCGACATGAACGCGTATATATCCTGTTTTGCTCACAAGTAAAAACGTACAAAACAAAAACAGAATGCAATTAGAACGTGTTAACTTTTTCGGAAAGTATCGATCCTCGAAGTAATTGACAAAGAACACGGTGACCTTGAGATAAGAAGGCAGTAAAGTCAATCGTTTTGCCATAAACACTTTAAAATTATTCGACAGAAGAAAATTTGTAAATGCTATCCTTCTAGGTAAGTATGCTTGGAGTAAGAAAATCAGTTTGGAAGACACACACACACACACACACACACACACACACACACACACACACACACATATATATATATATATATATATATATAATGTGTGAAAGTTTGTCATTTAGTGTTATTGCAGTCATTCCGACCGCGAAGTTTCTTGAAGGAATTATCGTAATGTATTCACTCTTCAGGGATATTTGCTTTTGCTACTTCCCGAAACTTTGAAGTCGGCATGACAAAAAAAAAACACTGCTCAACTAATTGACAAATTTCTCCACATTAATTCTATTAACACTTTATCTTTATTTATGACAAAAATCTGCTCGCTTAAAATGCCTTTCTACTAATAAAGTACTGAAAATAAAAAGCAGCAATTTTAACACTAGGCATCATTACCATTTAACAATATATATATATATATATATATATATATATATATATATGGCTCTGTAAACAGATAATACTATTTACATCGAGCCCTCTACCTACATCATTTTCAATACTAATAAAATTAATATTAATAGTCGGGTTTGGGTGAATATGCCAATATGCTTTTCCTTTCTTTTTTTAGATTATATATATATATATATATATATATATGTATGAGAAAAAAATTAAGGCAGACACATTATTTCATGGTAAATCGGAAGATTGGTATATTTCAGGCGAATCATCATCAGCTTCCGTCTTTATTGTACAGAATATTTTACACGAACGTGTACAGAAGATTTTACAATAAAGACATTCGTGTAAAATCTTCTATACAATAAAGAGGGAAGCTGATGATGATTCACCTGAAATAGGCCAAACTTCCCATTTACCATGAAACAACGTGTCTGCCGAAATTTTTTCTTATATTTTCTCTATATGTATTCTTATACATATATATTTAGAGGTCTCTTAAAGAGTTATCCTACCACTGTATGTACAGGATATTCCTTTGGATTCTTCTATATCTACACCGCATGCTTATATATATATATATATATATATATATATATATATATATATATATATACAAACAGAGACTTTTCCGTGCAGAAATAACAAATGGACCTAAATAAAGTTGACGTCATAATGTAAGACCTTAGGATCCTTTCAGTCAACACATTATCAAAGGTGCTCGTTGTGGGTATTGTTAATGATAGACAGGACACGTAAAAATTCTGTTGTGTGCAAGTTCAAATGCCGTTGCGATGCGGTATAAACAGGACGTATCAATCTGAGATTGGAATCACGAATATCCCAATACATCCCCGCAAATGTACGTTCGGGTAGTTCTAGACGGTCTTTAAGAACCACTCAGGCTGTTCATAATTCGTCGATTGGACAACACTTACTTGATAATCAAGACTGTATCTCTAGGTATGAGGACACATGGTTGTCTGTCATGCACAGCGCCGTTCGGCTCTTCATTTACGTGTTTTGGAGGCTGCATACCAGAAAATCCACCAGCCTAGTCCGTGCAGACAGAAAGAGAAATTCATTCACTCCTTATGATTGTTGGAGGGTTTTTGAGTTTTCTTTTTCCATTTTATTGCTCTTGTAGGACTTTGTACCCCCTTATATATATATATATATATATATATATATATATATAATAATAACTACATAGACTCTGTAAGTATGCCGGCCGTAAATTTATACTAAAATAAACCTCCGAAAAAACCATTAACAAACAGAACCTAAATCCGTTACAATCCGGTGTACTAAGACGTCGGATAAATGGGGAGAAAAAAAAGAAACCCGCGGAACAAGAACAAAACATTCAATACTCCGCAGTAAAGAAAAAACCCCAAACGGAACCAAACACAAGAAAAAGTGCTCAATACAAAGTACGAAAGAAAAGATACAATAGTAGAGCAAAAACACACAAAAATCTAGAGTGAGCCAAAACCTACCGCAGTTTCACACTACGGATCGTCAGGGCAAAGGCTGACGATCCGTAGTGTGAAACCGCGGTAGGTTTTGGCTCACTCTAGATTTTTGTGTATATATATATATATATATATGTATATATATATATATATATATATATATATAGTGTGTGTGTGTATGTGTGTGTGTGTGTGTGTGTGTGTGTTTGTGTGTGTGTGCAATCATTTCACCCCAACCAAAGCAATAAAGCCACTAGAACGCAAGGGAATACTGCGCATTGCATTGAAGCTCAAAGTTGACTCGGAAGTAAGATGTTAAAAGACAATCGAAAAGTGCGATAGTCCATCTAACCATTTTAAATATAAAACGATGAAAGCTTGCATCCAACTAGTTTTGCGCTTAAATACACAAAAACATGGTACAATAATGAAAAGATTACTAGAACAATTACCATAAAGGATCTATTTATAGAAAAGGTACAGGGAAGCTATATATATATATATATATATATATATATATATATATATATATATATATAATATTTATATTGGTCACACCACAAACTCGTTTTCACAATACACAATTCCGGAAAGCCCTAGTTGAAAACACAACTATATTTAAACATGAAAACAATAAATAAAAACTAAAAATTCTTGAAGCTATATACATAAAACAGTTGAAACCTAACCTGAACAAGATAAACTATGAAATCTCCACAAATATTCTTAAATGCATATAATTAATAACAGAAGCCATTGGTTTATTCCAATGGCTTTCCATACTTAATATTTCTTGTTTTCACTCTCACTTGGTCATGTATGACGTCATGAGCTGTGATGCAACATTCACTTCCAGCGTCTTAAATGCCCGAGGTTGTTGTTGTTCGGAAATCTTTCATGTAAACAAAAACAGTTTGTCATTATGGTTTGTCCGTGTTTATAATATATAATGTAATTTGACATCTTTGAAAATGTTTTATGTAAACCGAAAGCTTAGATTGGATTATTAAAAAAATTATGTATCAATACTGTAATTTTCTTTCTCCAGTTTATGATTATACTATTAAGCTTATAGAAGAATATGAAAAAAAATCTACATAAAATAAATAGACAAAATTTGTCTATATTATTTAATGAATCATGCATTAATCTATATATATATATTCCGAAATACTTGATTAAAAAGGGCTAACACGGTCTTTAAGTTTCTTTTGTTTTGTTTTGTTTTTGTTTTTTCAATTTTTGGTATACGATGTTGAGTATTTTGTTCAAAATTTTGAATAAAATCTCCAAAGTTCATAATATGTTATTATTTTGATCAAGTGCTTTTAACGATCTCAGTCATTTGCAAGAACCAATGTTGTGTATGTGTGGTAAACAGAATTCATATCTCTTCATCTTCGAGTGCTGAACATTTTGAGTCTACGGTGATGTCATATGTAACATTTATTGGGAATTTAGTCACAGAACAAAGAATGAGGTATATATATATATATATATATATATATATATCCAAATGAATAAGGAACGAAAAAATAATTGCAACGTTCAAAACATGAGTTTAAAACAGAGTCCAATATAAAAATAGAGCAATGGATATTTGTTATTAATTATACTTTAGAACATGCACAAACTATAAACTACTACAAAATTGTACATTTCTTTTCAACATTTAAAGAACAATGTCCTATAAGGTAGTTAATAATGATGGTAATAAACGTTTCATTGAAAAGATTTTTTAAAATTAATATATATATATATATATATATATATATATAATGAACTCTTCCGTTGATTTGACGTATAAATATTTACTTTGTCACTCTACTAAGATGTGGATGTGACACAGTATCTAACACTTGCGAACGGGCAAGGGCTAAAAATTACCTAGTCGCCGCAACCGTCGGTCGTACTGGCCTCAGTAGCGACCATCGATCCAACCTTTACTGCAGTGGGGTGGTACAGACTCGCGACACTGTTCTCCGAGACCGGGCATATGTTAGTGTAATTTTTCTCAGATGCATGTCTGTCCAAGAACCACAGATAACCTCGCTCGGCCCTTGGACAGAGACTCAACTGAGAGATGATGATCCCTATCAGCCAAAACATCATATCGACGTACGAGCTCCCGACAACCACATTTAAATTTTATGTTTGTGCCATATGTGGTACCTGAGTCCCGCTCGGGATTTGTATACAAGCTAAAAGTTTAATAGCAAAATTAGACTGGTCTTTATAAACTTAGTTGGCAACCTGTCTACGAGATGACAATCTCTGAATTTGAAAACGTGTAGAAGACAACGAAAATGAACTGAACATTCTGAAAAGATTTTTTTTTTTTTTTAATCGTATCACCCCGAGCAAGGCGGTAACGCCACTGATGTGCAGGGGGCTACGTAATAGTGAAAAGATCGGAAAAGAGAAAGCCGGAAACCATATCCTAAACAGGGAACAAGGGATGAGCCTCTTAACCTGTTCAATAGACATGGGTGGAGTGTGAACCGGGCGATAGATAGATCTATCTACTCCAATTAAAAAAAAAAAAGAAAACAAAGTGAGAAGATTGGTAAAGAGAAAGCCGGAAACCACATCCTAAACAGGGAACAAGGGATGAGCCTCTTAACCTGTTCAATAGACATGGGTGGAGTGTGAACCGGGCGATAGATAGATCTATCTACTCCAATTGAAAAAAAAAAAGAAAACAAAGGGAAAGATAACAATTTTCAGTTTTTAATGAAGTTGGGGAGAGTCATGAACACTTCATTCCAGAAGTCATGTGGCTTTTCAAAAAAGCACATGTCTCTATGTATAACTTCTTCAAGTTACGATATGAATGTAAATGGTTTTTTAACTCCTTTTATAAAGTTGTGAAACAAATAAGCAGTTCTGATGGCTTAAATATGAAGAAATATCACAAAGCATTCTAGTTCGCTGTCATTTGATTGCAAACTCTGTTGCTAGGCTATGCCACTGTTATATCTGCCATCACATAGCATAAATATTTATTCTTCCTCTATTTTTTTTTAATATTTTTGTCAAAAAATCTAAATATCCTTCAAGCAGCAGTTTTACTTTCGATGTCTTCTCTTTTATATTTTCGGACTCGCCACAAACATTTCTTCAGTTTCAGAATTCTTCATCAGCTTCTAAAATGGGGAATAATATACAAACGTTGTTGAAAGGTTTCCTGTTATGGAGAAATACATCTATTCTTCAGATAATAGACTCTCCCTCCTATATTAATAAGCGTTAACAGGAAGTTCATAGGAGTTCTTTAGACTTCTATTAGAATTCAGTAGAACTACTAGGCAGTTGATATTAGTCGGCAATTAGCTGAATACTGAGGAGTCAGCTTTCAGTGGAAGATTACCAACTCTCTAACATTTTCGGTAAGTTAAGTCGATTAGCAACCGACATAGCACGATTATAACCTTCAGTGCAAAAAAGAATTCGCAACATTTCAAACCCAACTTTTTCTTCTATATGCCCTGTCCTTTCAGAACGTAGGCGATCATGGTCCTCCACGTCTTCCTATGTCTAGTGGCTCTTAGTATGCTTTCTCCTGTTAAACCTCGCAAACCCTGTTCCGTCATCCACCTGATTAGGCCCATCAATTATGTTATCCGCTGCCTTCCTCTGTCTCTTTTTCATACTAGCTGGCCTGTCAGTATCAAATTCTCCAGGCCCTCCTTCCTCATTGCATGTCCGAGGAAACTTCAGTTGTCTCTTCCTTATGTTCAATATTAATTTTCATTTGGTTGTCATTCTTTCCAACACCTCATCATTGCTCGCATGCTCGGACCATGAGATCTGCAGCATCCCTCTGTAGAATCAGATTTCCTCTACTTCAAAGTATTCTTAAATGAAGCTGTCGTTTGTTCATTTGGTTAGATTAGATGATACAAGTCGAGCCGGACTTTTCAGTCCCTAAGCTAATTATTGTTTTTATTTTATTATTTTATTGTATTTTTTTTTTGTTAAAATATATTCGTACTTAATACCGTTTGCTCCTTACTCGTTTCAACGAATGTTAACATACACGCGCACACACATATTGCCTAAAATTAGCAGAATTTAGTGGTAAAGATTAATTTTATATAAATTCTTTTCATATTCTCTTATAAGCTTAATAGTATAATCATTCAATGAAAAAAGAAAATTACGATATGAATACATAATTTTTTTAATAATCCAATCTAAGATTTCGGCTTACATAACCCATTTTCAAAGATGTCAAATTACATTATATATTATAAACATGGACAAACCAGTTTTTCGTTTTTGTTTACATAGAAGATTTCCAAACAACAACAACCTCGGGCATTTCAGACGCTGGAAGTGAATGTTGCATCACAGCTCATGACGTCATACATGAACAAGTGAGAGTGAAAACAAGAAGTATTAAGTATGGAAAGCCATTGGAATAAACCAATGGATTCTATATCGAAAATATATAGACATAGATAGGTGATAGTAGAAATAAATAGTGCATGATGACTGCCAATTTCATGATTCAAGCGATCTTCAAACCATTTTTGCCTTACGGTCATAGAGCACTGAAACATCAGTTCCCGCACGATCAACGAATTATGAAACGTCGGGCCTCAACAGTCCTAGATGAACAACTTCTACACAATACCACTTTCAATTTCAGTTGGGTTCGTTATATTCACTTAAGCGTCAATACCCTTCCATTAGTAAATATTTATTATCTACCAAAAATTCTTAGTCTAAAAATGTTTTCTGGCTTTGAATAACACAAAAAGGTTGAGTCATAAAACAAATCGATTGGTCAAATTTTGCGATATATTAACCATAATTAAACAAATGAATTTAACATTGAGTTCTCTTGTGTTCGTCTCTTTTGGAATTTACCTGGATTACATACCAAGTGTACATATATATATATATTCTTAGAAGAAAACCAATAAATAATTATCCAAATGTTGGAGAATTTTTGTCTTTATTTTCAACTGAAATTAAAGCAAAAATACGACGTTTAGAACGGCTCATGATTAAACATAATAGACATTCATTGTCTCTTATATTTAATAGCATATGTCTAGAAAATTACTTGCTGCCTCGATATACTAAATATATATATATATATATATGTATATATATACATATGTGTGTGTGTGTGTGTGTGTGTGTGTGTGTGTGTGTGTGTGTGTGTGTGTGTGTTTATGTGGTAATATCTGAAACAAAATAAAGATAGCGAGATAAAATGGAAAAGTTGTGAACGACACGTTTCGCCAAGAACGGCTGATGTTTTCGGCTAACCCGGGTTAAAATGAACTTCAAAACTGTATGTAAAGAAAATGAGTTTAAATCGTAGAAGATAAGAAGCGGATGTAAATCAAATTAACTTATGTAAATCCGGCAATCAGAAACAGACAAACAAACATTTTCTGGCTTCTAGTCGTCGGATTTGATAAACTAATTTGATTTATAACCGCCTTTCGTCATAAGAAATCTAAATGCATTTTTCTAAAACACAGTTTTCTCTTTCATTCTAACCTGAAGAAGCCGAATGCAACGGACGTTCTCGGCGAAAAACCTCGTTTATAGCTTTTTTTACTTTATATATATAATTCAATTTTCATCATAAAATTGTGTAGGTTAAATGTCTATCTCTACATGCAAAACAGTTAATTAGTAAAATTATTTGCGTTGAGAGCGACAGACAAAACAAATATGATGGTCAAAGTTTTTTTTTAAATTTATTTTATTACGAATCATTGTTTAGTACAAAACACACACACACACACACACACACACACACACACACACATATGTATATATATATATATATATATATCATAAAATATATATATCATAAAATATATATATCATAAAATAAAGAATGAATAGGAAACATTTATCAATCTAACGTGTTTCACTTTTATGAAAATTACAAAGGAGAATTTGATATGGAGAAAAAAAAAGGAAAACTTCCTGGTACTTTTACGTTTGTGTTGTTTGATTTTCCTTCATCAATCGTGTATGACAAAGTTTTAATAAAATTGTAATATGCTAAAGAAACAAACGTGTAGATATTTTTTATTCATATTTAGTCTATATTTGATTTTAGCTAACAAACACACACACACACACACACACACACACACACACACACACACACACACACACACACACACACACACACACACACACACACACACATATATATATATATATATATATATATATATATATATATATATATATATATATATATATATATATAGGTATAAATGTTAAGTCCGTGAATGGCGAAGACAATCCAACAAGATCTACTTAATATAAAATATTAAGTGTTATATCCGTATAGAGCGCCCAATGGATGCAACCCAGAGCAATATGATATTTATAAAGAAAAACTCAGCACATCATTTATATTGGTTATAAATTATAATTCTTTCCTATGAGCTAATTGAGCTCATTTTATCAGACCACGCTATATTCCTTGCATTCGGTATAAATATTTACCCGGAATAAACATTCTTCAAAATTCAATGGGGAAATGACTAACATGATTTAAAACAGAGACTTTAGATTTTTTTCTCAGTTGTGCATTTATAAAGCAGTCGAAAAGAGGTCATCGTTCTTGGATAGGGACCATAAACTCATTATCCGCCCACTCACAAGCACATGGATACGTATATACGTGTAACCCTACATATAAAAACAATCACGTATACTTAATTATAAACACATGTCCATACACCTACACGTAATATATATATATATATATATATATATATATATATATATATATATATATATATTATCAAATAAAACTCCGAATGCTACATCTGTTTTATGGCCATTTCGCTTCCTCAACAATGATCAATAACAAAATTTTATTGCAAAAATGAGACATAAATTAATATACCGGAGGGTTACTCAAAATAACACTATACAAAGGAAGTTTATATTTAAAAACATTTGCCATCTAGACATTGATAGAGAGGGGAAGGAAGAAAGGGGAAAAAAAGAAAGAGAAAGGGATTCAAGATTCGATTATGGAAGAAGAATTTTAGATTACCTCTGAACTAAAAAATCAAAATTTTTACCGTGCCACTGGAACGAAAGTGGTGAAAGGAAAGGAAAAAGAAAGATGGGGTAGACAGGGGAAGAGTTTTTTTTTTTGTTTTTTTAATCATCTCGCCCCAAGCAAGGCATTCCACTGCCACTATTGCGCATGGGGCTACATAGGGGAAGGTAAAGAGAAGGAGTGGTTAGACATAGGGAATGTCAGGAGGAAGGTGACAGATGAGTAAGGATACCGAGGATGAGGGTTGGGCAGATGGGAAGAGTGTTTGATAGAATGGGAGCAGGTTAGTGTGTTAGGAGGTGTCTATTGACCTTACATTTAAACTCCTGGAGATTGTAGCCGTCGGGGAAGCAATCGTGTGGAAGGGAATTCCACAGTCGGGAAGTGCGAGGAAAGTTACTGTTGGAGTATAAGTTACGGTTGCATTTTATCGGTTTCCCTGCAAAAGGGTGGGATCTAGTTGCTAATCTAGTATCTGTAAAAGGATGATAAGAAATCTACCAAAGATTTTTTATGAACAATTCATAACAGACACCTAATGATTGTAAAATGCATGAAACTCCAAATCTTGCTATAGACGTAAGATAATATATATTTTTATTAATACATAATTCATAGCTGTCATATTAGATCCAGCACTCTTTTATTAACATCAGAAAAATATTTATCCATAAGTGTATACTTGCTTGTATATCAACATATATATATATATATATATATATATATATATATATATATATATATAAGAACTTAAGGCAGATACATTATTTCACGAGAAATTGGAAGTTTGGCCTATTTCAGGTGAACAATCATCAGCTTTCATCTTTATTTTACAAAGGATTTTACACGTTTTTATTTTACAAAGGATTTTACACCTCTTTATTTTACAAAGGATTTTAAACGTTTTTATTTTACAATAGATTTTCCATCTTTATTTTACAAAGGATTTTACACGTTCGTGTAAAAGACTTTGGGAAATAAAAACAGAAGCTGATGATGGTTCGCCTGAAATGGGCCCACACTTCCGAGTTACCATGAAATAACGTGTCTGCATTAATTTTTCTTACATTTGCTGTATAAGTATTTATATACACATATATTTAGAGCTCTCTTAGAGAGTTATCCTACCACTGTATGTACAGGATACTCCTTTGGATTCTTCGATACCCACATTGCATGCTGAAAAGTCTGCCTTCTTCTACCGAACGCTTGTAGCGTCAGAGGTAGGATCGCCGACTGACGCCAATTCGGTCGGGTTTCAATCCTGGGTTAAAAAGGCTATCGGAGTCTAACCGTACTGATGAGCTGTGATACAGCGAAACAGGTCTGTCTACTGATGACTATATATATATATATATATATATATATTTACAGAGGTAGTGAGATAAATTTAAAAATTCATTGTTAGTATGTAACGGTAGTGTAGTGGGTGGGTATAATTTTACTTATGCGCAAACAAATAACCTTGGGAAGTATATGCATCAATTTCTCTTTGCACCAAACTATGGGACAAATAGTAGGTCTTGTATATGAAAAAAAGATTTTTATCTTCTAAAAATTGTAAATGTAAGATTCACTGACAAACTAATTATTCTTACAATGAAAGATATGTTTTGGGGGTTTTAAATAACCCAGTGCAAAATGTCGTAAAGTTTTAAAAAGCAACTCGATCAAACAATTACATAACACTTGTTTTAACCTGTGAAACTTCCCGGTTTTCTTTTTAATATTCTGATGATTCGTAATTCTTCAGCTAATGACTGAATAAGAACAGAGGATAATTCTATGGCAATAAAATATCCGTAGAAATTCTTCTATTGCATTATTGAATATTTGAACTTAACAACTTTACGCTCTCAGACCCTGATTGAGCACTCTGAAAGAATAGTAGACTTTGAAAAACAGTAGCTACTCTGGCATGTACGCATCGCTCATTCAATAAAATGAATTAGAGCACTCTGGCTATTGGGCGCGTATAATAATAATATACACGCGAAAAAGTTTGCCTTCTTCTACCGAACGCTCGTAGCCCAGAGGTAGAATCGCCGACTGACCCCAATTCGGTCGGGTTTCAATCCTGGGTTAAAAAGGCTATCGGAGTCTAACCGTACTGATGAGCTTTGATACAGTGATATAGATAATTCTATGGCAATAAAATATCCGTAGAAATTTTTCTATTGCGTTATTGAATATTTGAACTTAACAACTTTAACAAAATATTCCAATAACAATCAAGAATATGAAGCATTCTCACGTCTTCGTTTGTATCATTCCACCTTTCTTGCATCGGTTCTCTATTAAGATTCCAAACTGCTTGTCTCTCTACTGCCCGTAATCGTTCTCGCTTTCTCTGTCGTTCTCTTGCTGCCTGTCTTTGTTGTCTTATTCTTTCTTTCATTAAAATGATTTTCTCCGGAAATATGATACATTTACAAAATACATTTTATGTCATTCATTACAGCAAAAGCGTGACACACGTAGGTACCTAATAGGTATTACTGTATTATAATATAATGACTACAACTTTCTATGTTGTTCACAGCGAGAATTGAAGGATTGATTGGATATCATAAAATAAATAAAAATAAGCGGATGAAAAGTATTTTCTTAGTTGTAGAATCAAAATGAAGACAGCAAAGAAAGACTTGAAAATATTATTTAAAGCTCAAATACGCTACAAATACAATAATGCTCCCTCTCTCTCTCTCTCTTTCTCTCTCTCTCTCTCAGTTTTACAAAAATAGATCTAAACTTATTTATAAATGGAACTTTCTTTGTGTGTGTGTGTGTCTGTGTCTCTGTGAGTGTGTGTCCGTTACCTATAGACTCCGAAATGGATGAACTGATTTTCTTGAAAATTTACACTGTTGTACTATAAGCGTCTGCGAGTGTTCTTAGCTAGGGTTTGTGTCGAGGTGCCCCGATAAATTTCAAAAATCGATAATCGAACAAATCGGGTTATAGATGGAGTGGTCCGATTTTAATCAAGGTTTCAGTTGTTCCAATAGTGCAGAAAATCGATAATATATATATATAAAAGGCAAGATGTTTGTGTGTGTGTCTGTTTATCTGCCTGTATGTCTGTATTTTTTTCAGCCCTTTTATTTTAGTTTTTACTTCGGGTTTGGCTCTAAGTAGGAAAATTGTAGATTTTAGTCTCAACCATGAAACCATTTACTCAGAGGAATTATTTAGCCTTCAAAATTCAGTTTACGACGAAAAAAACTTATTTGATATCGATACTAGGAAATCAAAATTTGACTTACATCCATTTATTTTTCTTTCAGTCTACGGTTTCGCTTTAACTGGAAACAACTATTGCTTTTTAGTCTTTCGTGCCAACGTCCAAAGAGTTTGAGCTCCAGGACCATGGATTAGTTTTTTATTTCACCCGAGCAACGCCGGGCTATACTGCTAGTTAGTAATAAATAATAATTAATAATGGTTAATTTAACTTTCAATTTTCTAATTTTACTAAAATAAAGCGTTAGAAATCTTTAGAAATATTTTATACGGTGGTTTAGTGATTTATGCAAACTGACGATGAGAATAGAACCAAACGTGTGCAATGACGAAGTTTTAGAGAAAATAGAAACAAAAAAGGATATTTATATTTGACATCAGGAAGAGACAGTTGCGATGTCTCATGCACATAATGCGTAAAGAGGGCTTCGAAAATTGGATTGTCAAATTATTTGATGCTCTACAGAACAGATTGAAAATAAGATGTACAGAGAAAACAACGCCAGCCTCCCTAGGGAGCTTGAATAAAAAAAAAAAAGATGGAATATAGTTTATGAATGATAAGAAAAAGGAAAACGATTATTAGAATCTACAATGGACAAAAAATTGTGGCTTGCTGTTATCGCCAACTTTCTGGAGAAACAAGGCATATAGGAAAAGAATAATTTTGTAACAAAAAATTTGTTTACAGTATTTTTACATTATTCGGACTATTGTCCTCATTTCTGTTGCCATTTGTACGACGTTTCGGCCGTTTATGCTCCGGCCTTCTTCAGGTTCTTGGAATTTCGAACGGAACCCTTTATTACAAGGACACATTATTATTATTAAGGACACATGGCCCATTGGATACAGACGTTGGTTAGTTCCTGTGTCTTGACCCAAAGAGTTGTGAGTTCAATACCAGGCTACAGCAGTGGTGAACAAGTAACTTGCAGGGTTAGAGGAAGATAACATGACTTCCAATCGACGCTTTACGCAAGTAATGTGGATGATATAGCCCAGTGATTGTAATAAAGGGTTCGGTTCAAACTTCCTAGCACCTGAAGAAGGCCGAAGCGAACAACGGCCGAAACGTCGTACAAATGGCAACAAAGATGGGGACAATAGTCCGAATAATGTAAATACTGTAAATACTACCTCATCTCAGAAATATAGAAAATACTAAAAAATTTGTTAACGATTTTTTATAGTGGAGTTGTCAAAATCAGAGTTTACTAAAAGTCACAGTGAAGGGTTTCAATAATTAATTATTTATAGTTAAATTGTAGAACGAAGGTTTTCAGAAAGTCATTTCACTCTCTTACTTTCGTCTCCTATTATCTCTAATATAATTATAACGTCAATACTCACACACACACACACACACAAACACACACACACACACACACACACACACATATATATATATATATATATATATATATATATATATATAATCCACATAAAAAATGTATCTGTAACGACAATATTAATGAAAGAAATGACAAGAGAAAACATTTCACTTCCATCACGGTTCTCAAAGCAAACGCAGCCATTTTAATAAAGAACTTGTGTTGACACACAGAGGTAACTTGGAGAAATGATCACGTTCTACACTTGCCTTGGGAAGTTTCTCAAAAGCAAAACACGTAGACAAAAGTTTTTTAATTTCTCATTTCTTTTATTAATACACACACACACACACACACACACACAGACACACAGACACACGTGTTTGTGTGTGTATGTGTCTATGTGTGTGTGTGATAGTTATCGACTGATTAAAATGTACGACCATCGTTGATAAATTGTTTTTACAGGGTTTGGCATGTTTCGTAAAGTCTCTTAATTTAGTCTATCTATCTATCTATCTATCTATCTATCTATCTATCTATCTATCTATGTGTGTGTGTGTGTGTTTGTTTGTGTGTGTGTGTTTGTGTGTGTGTGTGTGTGTGTGTGTGTGTGTGTGTGCAATAATTTTTGAAAAAGGCTTATATATTTTTTCTTAATGAGTTGTGCAGTAAAGAGACAAAGGAAAAGAAAAGAAATATATGTGCGTATATATATATATATATATATATATATATATATATATATATAAAACTTTATTATTTTAATAAATATCGAAGAATTATCAGATAATGTAAAAGACATGAAATCAACTAACTTTACTCGCAACAATAAAGCATTAAAATCATTCCTGCATATTCAACACTAATCATCATAATATACATTATTATCTTGCTAACCCACTCCACCCCCATGTGAGATTAGAATATCACCAACGACAGTGATGGTATACCGAGAAACTTAAGTAGATCAATTTTTTATAGCGCTGTCTATGAAGCCAGGTGCAAAGGAATGCGAATTCCAGCGAACAATCACGTTAATGAGTCATATAAAAATCATATGATAGGAAAGCTGATGAATAGGACGCTTAGCAAAATTAGACTCAAAATAAAACAAGAACAGTGAGGTGTTGTTAAAAAAAAACAACTGAGACAAGGAATACGATGTTTATGATTAAAATAATATCAGAAAGAGCAATACAATTTTTTTTTAATCATCTCACCCCAAGCAAGACATTCCACTGCCACTATTGCGCATGTGGCTACATAGGGGAAGGTAAAGAGAAGGAGTGGTTAGACATAGGGAATGTCAGGAGGAAGGTGACAGATGAGTAAGGATACCGAGGATGAGGGTTGGGCAGATGGGGGGAGTGTTTGATAGAATGGGAGCAGGTTAGTGTGTTAGGAGGTGTCTATTGACCTTACATTTAAACTCCTGGAGATTGTAGCAGTCGGGGAAGCAATCGTGTGGAAGAGAATTCCACAGTCAGAGATGCGAGGAAAGAAAATGTTGGAGTAGAAGTTACGGTTGCATTTTATCGGTTTCACTGTAAAACGGTGGGATCTAGCTGCTAATCTAGTATCTCGTTCAAATTCGTATTTAGGGGGCACCAGTGATCTAAGTGAAAAATGAGAATGAATTTTTTGATCATTTCCCCAAAAGCAAGACAATAAATCCACTAAGTTAGAAGTGTTTAATGAGTGTTAGGGAATATGATAAAAATTCTATATTAAGGAGAGAGAACAATAAGAGAAAAAAATTAAGAATATAGTAGATAACGATTGACATTGCATTTTAATTTTTGAGGTTGAAAGTTGACAGGGAAGCAAGAAACCGGAAGAGAATTCCACGCGCGAGAAATGCGATAGATGAAACTATTAGCATAGAACATACGCTTACATTTAGTCTTTTAAAACTGTAAGAAGATAAAACCTTGTCTCCTATCTAGTAATTCTCCTAAATTCATAAAGTCTAGGTACCATAGAGAAAAGTTAATCAGAACAGTAACTATGAAACTATTTATATAAAATCCACAGAATGATGTCGAGATGTTGGGTCAAGACTAATAACATTGCAGAATTTTATTCAGATTTCATCAAGAATCTTTATATATATAGCAGGAGCAGCAGTTTTCAAAGTGATGTTTTATAGACTCAGCACAGTATGTCACAAAGAACTGTTTGAAGTGTTTGGTAAGCTTGGTTCGTTTTGAAAATATATGACAGTAATCTAGAATATCTACTGAGAATAAATCGCTTGCATACGGATTGAAAAATGGGACATAATATAAGTCTGTGTATTCTCATCGGAGTTGTTTCAACTTTACATTTGCGCATTACTGAGAGAATTAGAAGTCGTACTAGAACTCGAGCCGAGTTCGAATTCCAGCCGAATTCATTGCATTCACTTACGCGCAAATACCCTTAGGAAAGGTATTAATCCGTCTCTTCTTTCCAGTTATGGGTTAAATAGCAGGACAGACTGGGTTCTATAGCCTTGGTCGGCAACCAGTCTACCGCAGAAAGCAATGGCAAACTGCTGAGGGGTAAACTTATGCCCAGTCAGTCATGTCTCTTTCGAGACATGATCGCCCAAGCGTGTATCACGTATGGAACTTAACTGACTGACTGAATATAATAGTTGAACATATGATTAAGGCCTCTATTGGGCATAAAGTGGGGGATCAGTTTATTACTTCATAACAATATAAAACTGATCCCCCACTTATTACTATATACTAATATAATACATGTCTTCCCTTTTTAGCTATGAGTCAAATAAAGGGACAGACTGGGTTCTATAGCCTTGGTCGGCAACCAGTCTACCGCAGAAAGCAATGGCAAACTGCTGAGGGGTAAACTTATGCCCAGTCAGTCATGTCTCTTTCGAGACATGATCGCTCAAGCGTGTATCACGTATGGATGGCACTTAACTGACTGACTAGAACTCATTATTAGAAGCCACAATTTTAACATTAGGTAACACAATGTTGATCGCAAACACAGAAAGAAACTTACAAGAAATCCTAAAAACATAACAACGAGAACAAGAGATTAAACATATATAATTGTCATCAAGCGGACACTTGCGCTTAGAATTAGAAAGAGACAGTTGGAATCTCTAAGGCATATAATGACGAAATTTGGCTCAGAAAATTTGTTACTCACAGGATATACACCCTTTTGCAAATTAATTGCTTTTGTTTTCATTCTTTTACCCCACGGTCAGTTTTAGACTTACTATTTTTTGCTCAGATTAGATTATTTGCAGTGGTGTGCAGTAATAAGAATCTATTTTCGGGGTGTATAATGAAATTTGTTTGGCCTTGAAAAATATTTAATCTTCTGTGAATGCATCAGGTTCATATCACGCCCAGACACCGTCGTCCCGACTGTAGATTAGATGTTTGCAATGGACGTTACTCCAAGGAAGAGTACCAAAATTGTAACGCTGCTCAAACACACTTACAGAAAGATCGCGGATATTGTTGGCGTCAGCCTTTCAACTGTCAGTCGTGTCATCAAGAAAAAGAAAGAAACTAGATCCATCAGTCCAAAAATGTGATCGGAAGAGAAAAACAATGCCTAGAGACGACGTATTAATGATCAAGGAGAATGTAAAATATTCTAGGAAGACATTATTCGTTTTGTTTAATTATTTTGCACCAACGTCTCTTGAAAGCAAGTATGAACGGCGTAAAATCCACCTAAGCGTCTTGTGTAAACATCTGGCAGAACAAAGATTGGAAGAGATAGTAAAAAAGACAATATTCAATGAGAGCAAAAAAAAAACTGGAAGTTGCGGAGAGCCATTATAATTTTCTTTTTTTTATCAAATTACGCTATAACTATAAAGCATAATCCGACAGGTGTAATTCACGTTGTAAGAAAAAATACTTAAACATGGGTAGCCACTGTCAAAGGCGCACTGGATATCGATGAAGCCTTCCAAAAGCTAATGAAAGTATGAAGAAATAGGAAAATTTGGTTAGAAATAAAAAAAAGAATACCGAATTGTAATGTCGGCATTCAATAAATATTAGACTCATCTCCACACATTTGAAAAGGAGACTTGAAACAACAGAAATTTTCTTTTTACGGAAGGATTCTTAGGATATCAAGGACGGAACTCAACGACAAAGTTTTTTTTTTTTTTTGGAGGCGGGGATAAAAATGAGAAAGAGTTGTTGAATATCTTTTGCAATTAACATGGATAAAAGGGTGTACAAAGTTTGAGAAACACGGGAGGTATTCAAGGTAAGAAAAACAAAGGAACATAGTGCATATCCCACCTAATAAGCTTGTGTAAATGGCTCGCAAAATAGAGATTAGGAGAGATAGTAAAAAGACAAAATGAAAGCTACAAAGATGAGTTTGCAGAGAGCTATGATCTTAAATCCTAAAGGGACACGTTACATTAAAACATAGAATTTGTTTTGTTTAGCGACATAACTATGGGTTATTTAATACTAAAATCTAAATATTTTGTGCGCATATTTTTTTTAATTTTTGGAGATAATTTGGAGCAATTACTAATTAACTCAAAGCTGGAGGGAGAAAAAGTGGATTCATGAATTTCACAAGCGTATTTATTCGTAAGGGAATATAATGAACTCAAGTAAAATTAGAACCCGGATTAAAAATTCCTGACTTTTATCCATTATTCAACCTGCACATCCAATGTAACCGCACTTAGTGTTCCTAACCGGTCACTCATCTAGGTACTGACCAGACTCGATATTGCTAAACTTCAGTGTTCGTAAGGGACTGTGTTTCGACGGGATGTGGTCATAAGCCTTAGTACTATTTATGCACATCTGAAATGGGAAATCGTTTTTATATTTTGTTTTACACACTCCTTCCCCGTCATTTTAACAGAAATAGAAGTTCATTCCTTGTTTCTTGATTAAGATTGGATTACCGTTTCCTTCACCTAAATTCTTCTCATTCTTGGTTTGTCCATATTTCTGAGATGAGGTATTGTAATTATATATAATATTTATATTGTTCGGACTGTTGTCCACATCTTTATTACCATATTCACGAAGTTTCGGCCGTTGTGAGCTCCCTCCTTCTTCAGTGATTGGAATTTCGTACTAACCCTTTATTTTGTTCACCGGGGTAAATTGTTCTAGTTCCACAAGTCATGCCTCTTCCAGGTTGCTCATCATCAGTTATCTTCCTTTTAACTCAACTCTCTAAGTTTTTGTTCACCTCTGTAGACGGGTATTGAATACACAACTGTATGAGTTAAGTCATTCGATTCACTCAACGTTTTTATTCAATAGGCCATGTGTCTTTCTAATTTTCTTTCTTTCCCGATATACCCTTGCGTCTTAGGGATACTGTTGCCTTCCTTGGAATGAAATGGTTAAAAATGTTATTATATTATCTACACAGTGCTGTTTTATTGTGTTCCCATCTGTGTTGGCGTTTTGCATGCAAGAACTTACTCTTCGAGAAAGTGTTGCGGTTGAATATAAGAGTAAGTGAGTTTGCAAATAAAATAAATATTATACAGTAGATTTTTTGTATAGGGATAAGTAAAAAACATCCACACTTATGCCATGACAAGTCTGCAGAAGCATTTGCAAGGTTTCATACCAGGCCTAAACGTAATTTTCCAGTGTCTGAAAGCGATTATCGAGGGTGGGTCGGAGGCTGATCCTCTCTGGTCGGGTGGTATGATGTTGAAAGACCCGAAACCCCCTAGTGATCCTCGCGATGACATCACTGACGACACCCTCTAGCGCCCCCATTACGGTGCGTATGTTTGAAAATTGTTAGGATATAGGATTTTTTTGCTAAAAACATTCAAAGAAAATAATAATTCAAACAAATCTTTCAGGTAACAATAATGGGCACGCAACAAAGACAAAAGACACGAGCCGAGTTTAAAAAATATCCGGAAATTTTTATTTTTAACGCACAAGAAAGGAATTACAAAAATAAACGCTTTGTGTGCAAAATGACGGCTAATAATATTTATATGAATTTTCAACGAAAATGAAATTTCTTTTTTACAATTAAAATTCTTCTTCTTCTTCTATGTGCCCTGTCCTTTCAGGACGTAGGCGATCATGCTTCTCCACGTCTCCCTATCCCTTGTGGCTCCTAGTATGTTTGTTCCCGTTAACCCCCGTTCCGTCAACCACCTGATCAGGCCCTGCAAATATGTTATCCGCTGTCTTCGTCTGTCTCTCTTTCCTTCTATCTGGCCAGTCAGTATCAGGTTCTCCAGGCTCTCCTTCCTCATTGCATGTCCCAGGAACTTCAGTTGTCTCTTCCTGATGCTCAGTATTAATTTCCTTTTTGTTGCCATTCTTTCCAACACCTCATCGTTGCTTGTATGCTCAGTCCATGATATCCGCAGCATCCTTCTGTAGAACCACATATCCGCTGCTTCCAGTTTTGTCTTCATTTTCGATGATATTGTCCAGCATTCGCTGCCGTATTGAAGAACTGACATTACATAACAGTCCAGCACTCTTTTCTTTGTTTCCAGTGAGATTTTCCTGTGTGTTAGTATTTTGCTCAGCTTCTGGAACGCGTCCTTTTCCATGCCAATTCGCCTTCAGATCTCCGTGTCGCACTTTCCATCTTCAGTTCTAACACTTCCTAGGTATTTAAATTTTTGTACTTGCTTGATTCTGGTATCTCCCATATTTATTTGGCATTTTGGGTTGTACCTTTTGCTAATGACCATGCACTCAGTTTTCTTAAAGTTTATTTGTAGTCCTTGTTTGTCGCTCTCCACCGCTACCTTCTGTATGAGGTCTTGTAGTTTACTCTCCGTGTCCGCGATCACCACTGTATCGTCTGCGTACCTTATGTTGTTCAAGTTGTGTCCTCCAACAGATCCTGGCGTGTCATGTAGGGTCCTCAAGATATTCTCGCTGTACAGGTTGAACAAATCCGGTGAAAAGACACATCCTTGTCTTACGCGTACAATACTGAAATAAACGTCCCCAGAAAAAAAAAACTAGACAAAATAAAGAAAAAAGAAAAACTTTTCTGAATAGATTTCAAAAAATAATTTGATACACTTTTAGAAGAAACGTTCGTGGTAACAGCGAAGAGATCAACCAGCCGAAGTTTTTTGCTTGAATATAGTAGCAACCATGTTGTTCCTTTTAATTCTCATATAATGGTTGTCAAATTTCTTCTGCGTTGTTTTCTTTCTGAATCGGGGTGACCTGGATTGCTGTAGCAGTTGTTCGTTGACTCTGAAAATCAAGTCCGAGGTTTCTCCTAAATAACCTACAGGTAGGCTTCAAATATACTTCTCGCAATTTAGAGGGAAATTATTTTATTGGTTTTGGACGAAAAACAAACGCAACCATTTTTCCACAAATCAAAACGTACAATAAATATTTTTCAAAAATTAAGCAAATGTCCAACGCAGCGTCATTTTTCTTTCTGAAAGGCAGGCGATTCACGCTGAAGTAGCTAATTTTTTTATAAAATTTTATAATGAGTGCAGACTATGTTTTACTTCCTCTCGTAATAAATTATTTACCTTTAAATAAAACATTAGGTTAAACATTTTTATCATAGAAAATGCATCGTTATATTATCTTTCATGTTTTATATTTATACCTTATATTTTACAATGCAATGCCTGATTTACAAAGGCATTAAATTGTAAAATATGAGGTATGAAGACATTACTGGGTTACATCAGAATTATACATCTATCTTTGACAATGACTGACATCATTCAAAAGTTTAAAGCATTAAATAAACTGTCATAAACTTTGAACAGTTCTTTCAAACTATAAGTTCTTGATATGCAAATTAATTCCTTATTTAGAAAAAATGCGAACTAACTTTCACATCAATGCTAATTTTGGAGAATTTGAAGTCCTATCAGGATTTATTATTGGTGAATACAAGCTTAACAACGTAAGATATGCATAATTGGAGTTTATTTCTGAGTGAGTAATTTTCAATAATCTGGAATTATTTCGAACTTTTGTTGATATAGGGATTATAATAGATACAACGTTTCGACCAAGTACAATTTGGTCATCATCAGGTGTCCGTAGATTGGCTGATGTTGATTATTGCGAAATATCCTGTGAAATCAATTATTGTTCTTTCATGTTGGATTTGGTTCATTACTACCAAGTCGATGGATCGAACTCATGATGATAGTAACACATGTATAACCAACTATTATATCCACTACGCCACCCTTTTAGTGGTGTAGTTTTAGAGCCTTTTATATTCAGTTTCAGATGGATTTGACAACTGGATTATATCAGAGGGTTCGCGCTTGTCATAATTTGTATTTATTTCTGACATGGGTAATTTTCAATAATCTTGGATTTATTTCGAACTTTTGTTCTCATCTTGGTTTATATTTGTGCTATAAGGAATGCACTCTTAATAGAGGCGAAAATCTGCAGGAACTCCTTCAAAAAGAAAGCGAAAAAAAGGACTAAAATCAAATGTAAGACAGAATACATAGTTGTAAGCAAGAGGAATATTTTTGACTATGAATTGGATATGCTAAAATCAAAGAAATATGAAGTTTAATATCTGGTGGGTATTTTAATTTTAATTTTAATAGAAGACGGAAATGTGAGACCAAACCTGAAGGGTCATTGGCATAGCGAAAATGATTTCCCAAAAGCTAATCAAAGGATTTAAAAAAAAGGATGGTTTCGTTAGAAACAACAAAACGAACGCCGAAATATTATGAAAATTGATTCTCCTATATGGAAATGAATACTGAATAATCTTCTCACAGATGAAGAAGAAACGAAAAACAGCAGAAGGTGGTTCTACAAAAGACTGCCGAGAATACAATTGATTAAACATGTAAGTAACGAAGATGTTTTAAGGCAAATGGAATCAGAAAGAGACAATATAAATTTCTGGGACACGTAATAACAAAAGAATGTTTGGAGAATTTGACATTCTCACTGTATGTTAAAATCATGAGGGACATAAGTAAACAACGATTAAATTGCTTGCGTAAAAGATAACAGTACAAAGAGTTGGATGAACGGTGAAAACACAAAAATTACTAAGAGATATGCAATTAAGTAAAGTCATAATCGGCTACGCACTGAAAAAACACAACATTCGGAATGTTTCTTTATTATTTTTAAGAAAACGTATTCTTTTTCATTTAATTCTTCATTTTGTTCCTTCTTGTTTCCTTGTCGCTTCAACAGTCCGATATTTTTTCCTTTTTAATTCTACCCGCACCAGCTCAATATATTTCAACTCACTTTTTCTGTCTCCAACTACTTAATTAATTTCTAATGTTTTGCTATATCAATTCTTTAGTCTAGTTATGTTACAATTGAAGATGATGTGGTATAGTAAAACACTTTTTTTTTAATCAAAGACGCCTTTCGATGGAGAAATAGTGTGTTCTCTTTGGGTTCGTCAGTTTGAAAAACAAACTAGTTTTTTTTTGTTTTTTTGTTTTTAATCATTTCACCCCGAGCAAGGCGGTAACGCCACTGATGCGCAGGTGGCTATGTAAGAGTGAAAAATTGGAAAAGAAAAAGCCGGAAACCACATCCTAAACAGGGAACAAGAGATGAGCCTCTTCAGCTGTTCAATAGACGTGGGTGGAGTGTGAACCGGGCGATATCTTTGGATGTCTGAAGAAATCAAAAATCAAATTCATTGCCCCAGTTTATCTCATCCTGATTTAGGCTTGAAGAAAGTGGGTCTAACTTTGGAGTCGTTTGTTTTATCTATATGGAGCCGTTTGGTAGTGAGCGATAAAATATGTTTCAATTATCATACCCGGTTTACTTTGCGTTCAACTTGTTTTTCTGATAAATATAAAAACCTTAAGAGAATAAATAGAAACGGTTTTTCTGTCCCCCCCTTACCGCCGAGTAAAATGGAAGTATTTTGCTTCAAAAGCAAGAAAAGTAACATTTTTTTTTTCGTTGCTTTTATCTGATCTTAGAATTAAAGAAGTCCGATGAAAGCCCTGCTGAAAACTGTCACTTTTGTTTTCACCTTATGACCAAGTCAAACGAAGCAGGCTAGAGGACATGACTTCTTAAGTGGATAAGCTTGTCATTTGGCTTGTCATTGGCGCTGTGACGTCTGGGATTTCTGTCAGGTTGGCATCTTCCCAGATCTAGCTTCCTTTAATGATCGTTTTATATATGTATGTTTTTCTTCGTCGTAATTTTCCAAACCTTTTAGTTCTTTTCGTCTCTTTTCAAACTTTTTCGCCATTCTTCATTTTACAGATTTTTTTTGTCCTTTAATTTTCTTCCTTTTTTTCTTTTTTTTTCTTTCATTTTCATTCTGTTCTTTCATGTTTACTTGGCGTTTGTACAGTCCAATTCCCCCCACAACCACCACCACCTTTTACTTCTCCCTGTTCAGCTCAATATTTCTTTTCAAATCCTTATTTCTGTCTCAAACTAATTTGAGTTTTGTTTAACGGCATATCAACATCTGTGGGTTACTTAATGCCAAACAGGTGGGGTGTTAAGGTATTTTTTAATGTTTGGTTATAGTGAGAAGGTTGATTCAGCCAGATTTTGATGAAAAAATTTATTTATTTATTTTTTACTTTCAGTTTTGTATTAAAAAATATATTGCTGGTAATAATTTTTCTCCTTAAAAAATGTGTTGTTGGTAGTATTTTTCCTTCAAAAATGTATGTTTTCAATAAAAGTCTATTTTTATGTATATATTTCTATAAAAGTCTATTTGTATACTTTCATATTGTTTTGACCCCAGTTTGGGGGTTAACTATTTGCCCAGAGCAGGGACCCCTAACAGGTGCTACCATTCCAGATCAGAGTGGACCTGGTAACAACAGCAATTAAGAGGTGGTTCCATGCTCTTCACAACGCCCCAATCAGCAGCCTTGCTGCTGAATGCAGGTTTACCGTCATACGCAGGACCTCCAACTAATTAATTCATTGCTACCTTATATCACTAATGATTTCGTTTTTTTTATTTCGTTTCTCTTACTGGACTATTTAATTTCTCAGTTTTTCTTTGCAAACTCTATTTCGAACTTATTCTAAACTATTTAAACTATTAAACGGTATTCCTCTCAAGCTCTTTTACACCTACCTATCTCTCTCACAATATTTTATTTTCTTCCTGACAATCCAACCAAATGTTCCTCAACCGGTGTTCCTCGAAGTCCTAGCGCTCCGCAGGATCCACAGAGTATCCGCAAAAGGTCCCTACGGGCTTCACAAGAGATATCTAGAGGTTTCGCAAGAGGTCCGTAGGGGTTCCGCAAGAAACAGTGATAAATATACTAATGCATATTTTAGTTGTTTTTCTTTAATTTTACATTCGTAATTTGACTTTATACTAGCAGTATAGCCCGGCGTTGCTCGGGTGCAAAGAAAGCTTTAAAACTAATCCATGGTCCTGGAGCTCAGGCTCTTTGGACGTTGGCACGAAAGACTAAAATAGCAATAATTGTTTCCAGTTAAAGCGAAACCGTAGAAAGAAAAATGAATGGATGTAAGTCAAATTTTGATTCCCTGCTATCGATATCAAATAAGTTTTTCATCGTAAACTAAATTTTGAAGGCTAAATAAGTCCTCTGAGTAAATGGTATCATGGCTGAGATTAAGAACTACGATTATACTTACTTAGAGCCAAACCCCAAGCAAAAACAAAATGAAAGGGCTGAAAAAAATTCAGACATACAGGCAAATAAACAGACACACACAGAAACATCTTGCCTTATATATATATATATATATATATATATATATATATATATATATATTATCGGTTTTCTGCACTATTGTAAGAACTGCAACCTTGAAACTTCTGAATATCGTTTTTTATGTCTTTGTCTATGAGTGTATCTAATTTGATTAAAATCAGACCACTCCTTCTATAACCCGATTTTTTCGATTATCGATATTTATCGGGGGTACCTCGACACAAAACCTAGGTAAGAACACTCACAGACTTTTATAGTACAACTTTGTAAACTTTCAAGAAAATCGGTTCAGCCGTTTCGGAGTCTATAGATAACGGACACACACACAGACACACACACAGACTCACACACAGACAAAGTTCCATTTATAAATATGTTTGGATTAGATGTTGTTATGTTTTTAACATTAGAAAATAAAACTGTAATGGAAAAATGATGCACTCGCCGAGTATTGGAAATAACCAGGGAATTTATTATTGTGGAAGCATGAGTACAGCGAACAGTTGTGGATGTTGAATAAAGAGGTGTTCATAGAGAGCATGGCAAATTTCTACCTGCCATGTTTGCTAGCTTCTACCGGAAGTCCCTTCTTATTGTCTTCCAGCATGCACCTATTAGCTGGGAAATTGACTCCCTTGAATGATCCAGGGGAGATAACTTTTGACCCTTTTTATGGTGATCCTGATATATGTACAGTTTACTGTTGATAAATACTTGGTTATTATGATAATGGCTTAAACAACTCATATTATTTAAAATAATAATCGTATGGGTTGTATTTGGTGATGGCTATATGAGGTCAGTGTAAAACTGTCTTGACGGATAGATGGACAAGACCTGTAAGTGGATGATTCGTGTATCATTAAGGGAAACACTCGAGTATAGGATTCATACACAGTAAATTAATTGGAAAACGCTGACTAAGCTATCATTTTTTTTCATTTGTTCCATCGTTTTTCTAATCTCCCTGAATCATTCCTTAAAATATCCTCGTTTATTTTTTTTTTTTTTTATAAGCGTTTCACCCCGAGCAAGGCATGTCACTGCCACTACTGTGCAGGGGGCTACGTAGAGTGGAGAAAGGATGGTTAAATATAGGAAATAACAGAGGGTGGGTGATAGGCGGGTGAGGATACCGAGAATGAGGGTTGGGTAGATGAGAGTGTTGTGAGAATAGTTCGGAGTTAGTGTGATAGGAGGTGTCTTATTGACCCTACATTTAAACACCTGGAGATTGTAACTGTCGGGAAAGCAGACTTGTGGAAGGGAGTTCCACAGGCGGGAAGCGCGAGAAAAGAAGCTGTTGGAGTAGAATTTACGGTTACATCTTATTTGTTTAACTGTAAAAGGGTGGGACCTAGTTACATGCTATACCAATGGCAAGTTCAGCATTCTTCTGTAAAACCTGATCTACGTTGTCTCGATTTTTCAAATTGTCTGTAAGAAAATTCCCCTGCATTCACTGCCATTTTTTCATTGATTTCACCACAAACAATGCAGTTAATTCACTAAGACACACGGGGTTACTGGGTATTAAAGAATTAAAAACAGAAACATGACTACTGAGCAGGAAGAGAAAAGATTAACAAGGAGGATACTATATAGTGAATGACGCTTGGATCCGAAACTGAGATCTACAACCAATGTCACGCCGCTCTCGGATCGCTAGTCGTGATGGCTTCGACACAGTAGCTGGCCTTCAAGCTATCTATTACAACGGTGTTCTTTCTCACCCACGATGTGAACTTTGATCCTGAGGAAGGCACGTTGAAATCTTTACCACGTTAACCAGACCGGATACGCGCGAACAATTGGGCTAATAAGAAGGGCACCAAAAGTAAATTGAAAAACGCCTGAATGAGTGGCGGAAAAATATTTATATAAAAAAACAACAAAAAGAAATAGAATATAACAGTCATCAATTTCTTATCCTTACAACAGAGCGTAATTTTTCATTTAAAAGTAATGTTTGTCTTCTCAACATTAATTCAAATTTTCGGTTGGTAACATGGCGGTGGATTGTCACAAAACGCAGTAAAAGGAGATTTTAAAAAAATTTGTTTTTTTAAAGATTTTTTAGAGATTTTTAAAAAGTGATAGCACTCCAATCGGAGTTTGCAGTTGTGACGATTCAAAATCTCTTATTCAAGCTTTCCATCGAAGCTTTACGGAAACTGCCGAAGAGGGATCTCTGGGACGGCGGCGGTAAATTCGTCTTGTCTCCCTTAGCTCGGCGCAGTAACAACTGAAGTTGGCTAGAATTCTCTTGGGAAGGGCATGACAGACATGGTGTGTCCATGCAAATCAAATCTTTTAACAAATGAAGTTGCCATATTTCTAGTGACATCATTTTTTTTTTCGTCTTCTTCTTTTGATTCAACGAACTACGTCAACGATCCAGCTTTTATGTTGGAAATTTTAATTCAACTTTTCTCACACAGTCATCAAATCTGACCTCTGTCGCTCTTGCCAAAATCTCCTTTTACTGCGTTTTGTGACAATCCACCGCCATTGTTTGAGGATTTAACAAACAATCGAATTTTCATTTTTTTTCACTCACTTCTAGCTGGTTACCAGGTGTGTCATATGAGAACTTCCGCTTGTCAATAATGCGATGAACTTCGTCTGACCGAGGCTGGTGAAATTTTGTGCAACAATGCATCTGCACACACGCAAGTGCTTTAATTAATATCTATTCCCTGCTTTGTCGGAATCTCCATTTTTTTCTCTACTCATATCGGAAAATAATCTGCACAATTAATAATGCAACTAATAATTTTTTTTTCACTTCGTTGTACTAAACTTAGAATTACATTTTTCCACATGCAAAAATAATGTTACACCAAGAAGTGCGAGAAAAGAAACTGTTAGCGTAGAATATAATGCTACATCAAAGCAGCTCAACTGTAAATTGATGATATTGGAAAGTCAGTCTACTAATGCACTTAAATTCAAAAAGTCTAAATACCACAGCGAAGAACTCATCAGAATAATTACCATGAAAATCTTTATAGAAAAGACATAGGACAACCTTGTGGCGGTGAGAATGTAACGAATAATATTGTTAAATCATCTTTGGATCTTATCAAACACTCAAGGTAAATATTAGGAGCAACTGACCATATATAGCAGTAATATTCTAAGCATGGACGAAGGGTAGAAATGTAGATATGTATGATAGATTCCACATTAAAATTTGTATTGCAATAGCAGTTCATTTCTCTTTTCTTTTTTGTTCCTAATGATTTATGTTTATTTCTTAATACTTTATTTCATTTTCGAAGGCATTTTTCGTGATTCTAATGCGGCATCGAATTTTGGTTTCATATTTTCCGTCGTCGCTTAAAAGACTTCGCAGATTTCTATGTTTCATATATTTTCAATCTAGTTTGTTTAAGATTGTGTCAAGGAATAAAAGTTACTTGTAAGGTTTGCCTCGCTTTCGATATTAAAGTTGGAGAAAAGACGCATCATTATCCTCGTCTTCTCTCGTGATTAATACATTTTCTTTCATATTCCGGGGGTTTGTCTTTTTATTCTCTCTACTATAATAAAGACTCTAAATTCTAAATATATATTATTAGCTCTACTTTGAATTGAGCACTTTTTTTTTTAGAATAGTGTTCCTTTGGATGCGGTATATTATTCCATTCATACCTACCCTATACTTGCATATATATATATATATATATATATATATATATATATTTCCCTCTTGTAACGCTCATGGAAAGAGAGGAAGCGTTGGTTCAGTCCATTGGAGATACAATAGCGAGGTAGCGTCGGCTCAGTTCATTTTCTTTATAACCATTTATTAAACTTTACTACCACGCAAAAAAAAACTCTTAGCCTGTTTTTGTTTTTTAATAGAGCATTCTTATTTTATTTTTTACAATAATCATGTCATCGAAGAATATATATATATATATATATATCGCCCGGTTGACATTCCACCCACGTCTATTGAACAGGTGAAGAGGCTCATCCCTTGTTCCCTGTTTAGGATGTGGTTTCCGGTTTTTCTCTTTTCCAACCTTTTCACTCTTTTTTATTTTATTTTTTTTTTCAATTAGAGTAGATAGACTAAACTACCGCCCGGTTCACACTCCACCCACGTCTATTGAACAGGTGAAGAGGCTCATCCCTTGTTTTCTGTTTAGGATGTGGTTTCCGGTTTTTCTCTTTTCCAATCTTTTCACACTTACGTAGCCCCCTGCGCATCAGTGGCGTTTTCGCCTTACTTGGGGTGATATGATTAATATATATATATATATATATATATATATATATATATATATATATATATATATATTTATTCATTTATTGTTAAATATAACAAACAATGGACGTCTATTATATTTAATCATGAGCTGTTCTAAACATTGTATTTTGGCTTTAACTTCAAGTAAAAATAAAGACAAAAATTGTCCAACATTTGAATATTTTTATTACGCTAGTTCTAAGCTTTCCGCTCACATGAGCCATCTTCAGAGAGGTTACAGAAACGTAAGCATAAAGACACCCACCATCAAAGATGATATTATCATGTGTTGACATACCGTATAGCAGACACAGTTCGTGAATTTGTAAAAATTATCTGCTGCCTCGATACACTATATATATATATATATATATATACTGCTTAAAGACACTCTGGTGACCGAAAGCACGTGTAGCAGAATAGAAAATAAAAAAACCGAGCACACTATATATATATATATTGCTATATTTTCTAAAAAAAATTGCGGTTTCTCTTTTTATTAAAAATATAAACTTTTCTCTCGTTGGAACGACGATACCATCCATATTATCTGTATATATAAAAGGCAATCTGTGAGTCTGCGTGTGACTGTTCCCTATGCCTGCTACATTTTTTAAGCTGCGCCATTATAACTTTCAAGGGACATATATCTACAGGGAAGCCAGATCGACACATACTTTTTGAGTTTAAGTTCAGCAATTTTCCCTTTCGCACTTTTTGGCCAATGGAGCCGATTGTTTAGATTTTCTCCGTAAATGTATCATCTAAGATCTAAGATGGTTGATAAATTACGTCACATAAATCAAATCGCACGTGTGCAAAAGCGACAAAAAATGAGCCTTTATATTTAGTTTTTATACCGATGTTTGAAAAATTCACTTGGTCAACAAAAAAATGTGAATATTTCTCCCATTAATTTTGAAACAAAAGAAATATTTTTTTAAAAAAGTGTTTTTTTTTCAAACAAAAATAAATTATGTAAAAAAAAGTGCCAATGGTTAATTTAATTATTTAAGTCATTTTTTTTTCATATTTAATATTTCATACTTCAGAAAATAAGATTTTTAAAAAAATAAAGCTTTTTTTTGCTAAGTATTTCA
>JBBBDQ010000258.1:2622500-2740000 GCA_037127315.1 Ascarosepion bandense
ACACTCATTTTTTCCTATCAGATGGGGAACTTGTATAACTTCCAGCCACCGGATTGTCTCCTAAGTGCACATCTTAAGCTCAGCAGTGTCATCTATTTGTTTACTATTATTTGCAATTAACGACAGTGTTTGAGGCTCATTTATGCAGGTTATGGCTCTGATACACCTGTATTGGTATAACACTATATGCAAATCCTAATTTTGTTTCTCTTAGAGCTAATTCAGTAGACACTGCGTTCATCAGAGATTGACTCTTCTCAAAACAATGATTCTTTTCGTATCTTCTGTACCTGTAGATTTAATAAAGGGTTCGGTGTTATGTTGACCGAATACTATAGACAATCTGCAAGGAGCAGATAACTTATGAATGTTACAACTAGGATTAGGACATTTTTCTTGGTATTTTATTGCTGAGATAACAACTATCAATATACTGTCATCTAAAAGTCGTGAATTCAGTCCTTGAATCAGGTAGTGAAGCAACAGTTTAGGCGGAACGAGCAATAAATGACATTTCTTCTACTATATGCCCTGTCCCTTCAGGACGTAGGCGATCATGGTTCGCCACGTCTCCCTATCCCTTGTGGCTCTTAGTATGTTTGCTCCTGTTACTCCTGGCAACCCCCATTCCGTCAACCACCTGATCAGACCCTGCAAATATGTTATCCGCTGCCTTCCTCTGTCTCTCTTTCCTTCTATCTGGCCAGTCAGTATCAGGTTCCCCAGACTCTCCTTCCTCATTGCGTGCCCTGGGACCTTCAGTTGTCTCTTCCTGATTCTCAGTATTAATTTCCTTTTTGTTGCCATTCTTTCAAACACCTCATCGTTGCTTGCATGCTCAGTCCACGATATCCGTAGCATCCTTCTGTAGAACCACATTTCCGCTGCTTCCAGTTTTGTCCTAATTTTTGATGATATTGTCCAGCATTCACTGCCGTATTGAAGAACTGACATCACGTAGCATTCCAACACTCTTTTCTTTGTTTCCAGTGACATTTTCCTGTGTGTTAGTACTTTACTCAGCTTCTGGAACACGTCCTTTGCCATGCCAATTCGCCTTCGGATCTCTGTGTCGCACTTTCCATTTCCTGTTAGAACACTTCCTAGGTATTTAAATTCTTACAGTTGGCAAAATTAGCACAATCATCAGCAGATATTCCCAATCAACCAAACAACTGACACCTGATGTTGACCAGCGGGTAGGAAATTTTGTCTCTATAATAACATCTAGATGAGAAAAGAGTGCGTAGGCTTGGGACATAAGATCTGAGCATAATGATAGGAATTTATGTAATTTAGATGTGACACAAGGCCGGAAGTATGGAGTGTCCAAGTGAGAATTGAACTCACTACTCAATCGTAATTGATCTAGCGACACAAACTTTCTAGCCATTACCCGCCACCATCAAAGTGACCTCTGCGTTGAATAATATATAAGGTACACAGGAATTGCGATTATTACCATCGAAGGAGAGTAACAGCTTGTTCTCTAAACCTAGATTAGATGTGGCAGAAAGAAAAGAATATAAAGTACCCGGTGAGAATCGAACTCAATATTCAGTTATCACTAATATAGCGAAGCAAGCTTGCTAATCATTACACCTCACTAGAAGTACCCCCCCGACTAGAGCAATTTATAGAGTACGCAGGATTTTTTTTTAAATTTTAAAATTAAAAAAAAAAATTAATCGTTTCACCTCAACCAAGAAAGTAAAAGTTTAAGCAAGAGGATAGCGAAGTGAAAGACGTACTAGTTTTCCAGCACACTAACCTGCTCCCATTCTATCAAACACTCTTCCCATCTGCCCAACCCTCATCCTCGCTATCCTTACTCATCTGTCACCTTCCTCCTGACATTCCCTATGTCTTCTCTTTACCTTCCCCTATGTAGCCCCATGCGCAATAGTGGCAGTGAAATGCCTTGCTTGGGGTGAGATGATTAAAAAAAAAAAAGTTACAGGGTGTGTCAGAGAAAGGGCAGGAGATGGATGGGAATACAGGTGTGATGATAGTTGCGAACGTAGAGTGAGAAAGGAAAATAACAAGATACACGAGGTAATACAGAAAGGAAGAGGGAAAGGCTGGAGTAAAGTGGATAAGAGATAGGAATTGACATTGCATTTGAATTCCTGGAGGTTGTAGCCGTCAGGAAAGCAAGTATATATAGAAGGGAGTTCCACAAGTGGGAAGCGCGAGAAAAGAAGCTGATGGAGTAGAATTGTGTCCTGCATTTAGTTGATTTAACTGTGAAAGGGTGGGACCTTGTTGCCAGTTTGGTTGCTCGAGTAAGTTTTTGTGAACAGAGCACCAGTGACCTAAGTCCATCGGAGCAGAAACCATGAAAATATTTGTAGAAGAGACAAAGGGAAGTTACATCAGGCCGGTGAGAAAGTAACTGGAGTCTAGCTGCCAGGTCTGGACCGCTCACATTACAGATTCTCCTTTGGAGCAAGTCGAGAATACTGAGATGAACAGCAGGGGTGGCTGAGCAGATGAACAGCTGGGGCTCTTGTGCGACTATGTTCACACAAGGAGAGTAAATGGTAGTTTTCTAAGCGTAGATTAGATGTGACTCAAGACCGAAAGTATAGAGTACCCAGTGAGGATCGAACTCAATACTCAGTTGTAATTGATCTAGCTAAACAAGATCGATAACACTGTCGAAGTGCTCTCCGTATAAAGTGATCTTATATCAAGTGCACAGGAATTGTGATTATTAATGAAGAAGGAAAACAAAAGATTTCTGGTGTTTAAGGTTAAAATTATCAAAACTTATATATAAATGGAACTTTGTCTGTGTATGTGTGTGTGTCTCTGTGTGTCCGTTACCTATAGACTCCGAAACCGCTGAACCGATGTTCTTGAAAATTTACACAGTTGTACTATAAGCGCCTGCGGGTGTTCTTAGCTAGGTTTTGTGTCGAGATACCTCCGATAAATATCGAAAATCGATAATCGAAAAAATCGGGTTATAGAAGGAGTGGTCCGATTTTAATCAAATTTGATACACTCATAGACAAAGACATAAGAAAGGATATTCAGAAGTTTCATGGTTGCAGTTTTTACAATAGTGCAGAAAATTTGATATCGATACCAGGAAATCAAAATTTTACTTACATCCATTCATTTTTCTTTCAGCTTACGGTTTCCCTCTAACTGGAAACAACTATTGCTTTTTAGTGTTTCGTGTCAACGTCCAAAGAGTCTGACCTCCAGGACCATGGATTAGTTTTAAAGCTTTCATTACACTCGAGCAACGCCGGGCTATACTGCTAGTTAGCTATAAACGTGGCCTGAATAACGTATTCAGTTCGAAATTTCTTGAATATGGTTACAGACTTCATATGACGGAGATTACAATAGATGTAAAGTCTTGGGCTGATGTTTCTAATCTAAGGAGTGTGTAATCATGAAAAAACTTTCAGACTTAATATATCCAACGTTATCTGAAAGTATCTACATTGCCTTGATCTAAATGGTATTTGTTCTTAATAATAACAATATAGAAAAAAAATTATCAAAAAGATGACAAGGATGTAGAAACAGTGGACACCAGAAGCAAGAAGATATTTTCTACTGGGAAGATTTGACGTATAAATCCATCAGCCGACAACGTGATCACTGTGCTGATGATGCAAGTGTGAAAGCGTAAATATGGATATGGCCATCCCAATAGTTGTTTTTTTATTACTTGTTTTGACGGTGGTGAAAGTGGGAGTGACGGGGTGACCACCATGATTTATTGACGTCAGATATTAATGACATGGCAGCAGCTGGGTAATTTACCAAAGGCAAAGTTCTTCAAATCTGGGCGATTATCAATCTGAAACAGATGTTTACACAAAATGTTATGCGCGGTAATCCTCACTGGGTGTTTGGCAATTTGAAATTTGTGTCCCAGTAAGTTTATTGTAGTCATAAACAAGTGACTACAAAGTATAATACGGATTATCGAGTATTCTTCTTCTTCTTCTTCTTCTTCTTCTTCTTCTTCTTCTTCTTCTTCTTCTTCTTCTTCTTCTTCTTCTATGTGCCTTGTCCATTCAGGACGTAGGCGATCATGGCCTTCCACGTTTCTCTATCCCTGGTGGCTCTGAGCAGGCCTTCTTCTGTTACGCTATGCAATCCTCGTTCAGCCATCTACCTGATTAGGTCGTTCAAATATGTTATCCGTTGCTTTCCCCTGTCTCTTTTTCTCTCTATCTGGCCTGTTGGTATCAGATTCTCCAAGCCTTCCTTCCTCATTGCGTGTCCCAGGAACTTCAGCTGTCTCTTCCTGATGCTCAGTATTCATTTCCTTTTTGTTTCCATCATTTCCAAGACCTCATCATTGCTCACATGCTCGATCCATCTGTAGAACCACATTTCAGTTGCTTCAAGTTTTTCCTTCATCTTTGATGGCATGGTCCAGCATTCACTGCCATATTGAAGGACGGACAGCACGTAGCAATCCAGTACTCTCTTCTTTGATTCTAGCGATTATTCGTTTTTAATAAAGTAATATTATTACTTTCCTATGTCAAGATAACTGTAATTATTTCAATAAAGATGAATATAGAAAACATTAATCGAATACAATATTATCTGTAAAAACATATTCAGAAACTATAGCTAATAATAAAAAAATTAAAAAAATTTACGTCTAACAAAGCACGTTGACCTGTAAATTATTCGAAAATAACGAGTTTAAAACGCATAGATTTTTTAAAAATAAAGTGCTCAATATAATTTTTTTAAATCGCATTAATAGCGTGTAGATTAAAAAAGTTCAATAACTGATCTTTTAACTATACATTTCCCACTCATAGCACAGCTTCTCAAGGTAAGATACATCTATTAAACATCTAAACATATTTATAAATGGAAGTTTGTCTGTGTGTGTGTGTCGCTGTGTTTGTGTGTGTGTCTCTGTGTGTGTGTCTCTGTGTGTGTGTGTCCGTTACATACAGACTCCGAAACCGCTGAACCAATTTTCTTGAAAATTTACAGAGTTGTACTATAAGCGTCTGCGAATGTCCTTAGCTAGGTTTTGTTTCAAGGTACCCCCGATAAATACCGAAAATCGATAATCGAAAAAATCGGGTTATAGAAGGAGTGGTTCGATTTTAATCAAATTTGATACACTCATAGACAAAGGCATAAGAAAGGATATTCAGAAGTTTCAAGGTTGCATTTCTTACAATAGTGCAGAAAATCGATAACATATATATATATATATATATATAAGGCAAGATGTTAATGTGTGTGTCTGTTTATCTGCCTGTATGTCTGTATTTTTTTCAGCCCTTTTTACTTTAGTTTTTGCTTCAGATTTGGCTCTATGTATTGCAGTTCTTAGTCTCAGCCATGATACCATTTACTCAGAAGACTTATATAGCCTTCAAAATTCAGTTTACGACGAAAAAAATTTATTTGTTATCGATACCAGGAAATCAAAATTTGACTTACATCCATTCATTTTTCTTTCCGTCTACGGTTTCGGTTTAACTGGAAATAACTATTGCTTTTTAGTCTTTCGTGCCAATGTCCAAAGAGTCTGAGCTCCAGGACTATGGATTAGTTTTAAAGCTTTCATTACACCCGAGCAACGCCGGGCTATGCTGCTAGTTATTCTATATCAAACACATTTCAGTGGAGACAACAGATTGCACTTATAAAATTGTTAGAGTAGAACAATTTAAAGATATCACCCTTTACACCTAAATCCCCAGACTGAACCCACTTCATTATTATTATTGTTGAAGCAGTTAAACAAAAGAAAAACAAAACTTCTTTTAACACAAAAAAATGAACTGAAGGCAACAATTATGGTAGCATTCAAAAGCGTAAACAAGCAGACCGCGCAGAAGAGTTTCAAGAGATTTCGACGTCGTTTAACGGCCGTGGTTTAAGCCATAGCCGATTTTTTAAATATATTTACGATTTAGTATTTCAAGATATTTTGATGCAATTTTGGTAAATATATCTATTAAAATACGATGTTAGAGAGGGCGTAATTTAGACGGGAATTTATCAATCGCATTTTATATATATATATATATATATATATATATATATTGAAGCGATTCACCTTCTCCTTTTCCTCATTCATCTGTCATATACATTTGTTGTATCGCCGAGATGGCAGAACGATACTCAGAAGATGTGTGCTGAGTATCTACAGCACAATATCCGTGCTAATAGATGTTAATACAAATAAGACAAACATCATAAGATAGAACAACAATTCGTAGAAAAGTGAAGAGGTTGTTAGCGTCGCAGAGAGCACAGTCCGATACTAATCGACATAACACTTCAAAGGTAACAACCACTTACCCCCATGGGCGGATGCTCGACGTAGATGCGGCACAAGGTCAGTTAATGTGGGTAAAACCGAGCCCATAATCCCGGACAAAAATTCTTGTCTGCCTTTTCCAGACGAGACTGTACCACTTGGCGAAGCCCTGTCCGAACTCCTCTCCGAAGTCAGAGAGTTTGAAAAAGCAAAACCCTAACAGATACAGACTGTCAGTAGCATTTACAGCGCCCCCGAGGGCAGAAACCCGAGGTAGATGCGGTACAAGGCCAAGTAACGTGAATAAAACCGAGTCCTCAAGCACGGACAAAAGTTCTTTACGTCTACCCAGATGAGACTCTACACTTCGGCGGGGCCCTGTCTGGGTTCCCCTCCGCCCGAAGGCAGAGGGGGTCTGATAAAATGAACGATCCAAGCACGCAGTCGATCTCTTCAGGATGTCAATGATATATTTACGGTCTCCTTACGTAGGCAAAAACCCGAGGTAGATGCAGGCACAAGGTCAATTAACATGAATAAAATAGAGCCCGTAGGTTAAGAGAAAATTTCTAGTTTGCTTTTGCCCCAGACTAGACTCAACCCTTCGGTGGAGCCTCGTCTGGGTTTTTCTCCTTCCGAAGGCAAAAAGTATCCGACTAACTGATCGATTGCCGAACGCAGCCGATCTCAGACTGTCAATGACGGTTTAAAATCCCAGACTGCTATTAATGTTTATTTTCATCAGAAAGAACACGAATAAACTTTAGATCTGCGGAAAACGTAGATCAGCATCGTAAGCAATAATGGCATTTACAAATTCTGAAATTCTCTCTGACGGATACCGGTCAATGTCAGGTTTAAGAAGAAAGACAGTTGCATTAAAATTCTGATAGACATTCTCGGGTAGCTACCTAATGCGACATACCGCCATACATATGATAAAAGCCGGGGTTTACAACGGCTGAAATATTGAACAACAAAGATAAGAACATTAGATCCGAGACAGAAAGAAAGTTTAATCTCAAACTTCCAGACTAAATCAGGCCGTTAATGTTTACTTAGCAAGTATTGACCTCTGATTTCTTCAGGGATTTATTTTTGCTTGTCTTGTGTATAGAGACTTGCAAATCGTGCTGGGTGATGGGTGGCCAGTGTGAAAAATGACCAGTGATGAAACAATGGAACGGATGTTTGCCAACGTGCCTGTCCTGGCAATGTTCACACGAAATGCTATCAGTCGCCGGTAAGTGAAATCGAAGGAAGTTCCTATTAAATGTTTGAATTAAAGTTTGGATTCCGGTGGTCATCACTTCGCTCACAAATATCACTGTCTCCGTTCTCACTCTATGTCTCATTACATTGTTAGCTTTCTTACTCTTCATTCCGCTCTCTTTCTCTCTCTCTTTCTCTCTCTAAGTGTCTCTGTATCTGTGTGTAAGTCTTTCTCTCTCTCTTCCTCTCTTTATATATATATATATATATATATATATATATATATATATATATATAATAGGTTTTGTCTGTTTGTCTCTCTCTCATTATATATATTGTCATCCGCAGACAGATCTGTTTCGCTATATCACAGCTCATCAGTACGATTAGACTCCGATTGCTTTTTTAACCCAAGATTGAAACCCGACCGAATTGGCGTCTACCGCTGAGCTATGGGCGCTCGTTAGAAGGAGGCAGACTTTTAGCTTATGATGTGCTCTAATTCATTACTGAATGAGCGATGCGTAGATGCTAGAGTAGCTACTACTCTTCCAGAGTGCTCAATCAGGGTGTGAGAGCGTAGTCATCCGCAAACAGATCTGTTTCGCTGTATCACAGCTCATCACTACGGTTAGACATCCGATGTATATTTATGTGTGTATGTGTGTGTGTGTGTTTATCTGTCTGTCTGGTTGTCTCTCTCTTTCTGTCTCTCCCACTCTTTCTCTCTCTCTTTCTTTCCCACCCTCTCTCTCTCTCTCTCTCTATCGGTGTTTATGCCTGTCTCTCTCCGACTTTCTCCGTCGATACATTCTTATTTTTCTTCTTTCGCTTGTTCTCTGGTGACTCTCATTCTCTGTCCTCCAATCTATTCCCTCTCACTCCTGCTCTTTTCACCTATGTCCTGTCTCTTCTCTTTTTCAATTTAAATTTCGTTCGGTTGCTCTGCTCTCTTTCTGTCGTACTTCTCTTTGTATTTTTTCTTTTGTCTCGCCATTTCTCTGCTGCCTTCATCCGCTATTTCTTACTCTCAACTAATCGATCGTTTATTCTCCCCCTTCTCCTCCCCCTCGTCTCTCTGTGTCTCTTTCCGCTTTCTTTGTCCCGCGTCTCTCTTTCCGATTTCTCTATCTACTTTTTCATACTCTATATTCTGCTTCTTCTCTTTATGCTGCTTTTCTCTCATGTTCAATCTCGATATGTTTCCCTTTCTCTCGCTCTTTCAATCGTTTATTTTTTTATATCTCTTTTTCTCCCTCTCCCTCTCTCACCCAATTGAGCTAGCACGTCTTAGACCTCTCGACCACGAATGACAATCAGTCTAAATGACAGATCACTTGGTGGCTTCCCCTATGTGGATAGGGTTGCAGGTTCGAATCCGACCGAATGTCACATTTTCGTAACAAAAATTTATTGTAAATAAATATATAATACTGTTTGATTATAAACAGAATATCTGCTTAAATACGAGTATTGATCAAAAATAATGTTCAAACAAATAATTTCAAATTGTCGGTTGTTTATAACCAGTTTCGTTAACCTTCGTCAATTTACGTAATATACATATATGTGTATGTTTGCGCATTACTTTGTTTAAAAATTACTTTATTATTCTTCCAATTCATATTTTCTTTTTCAAAACATTTAAATTGTTTTTTAACTGCTCCATAGTAATTTTATCCGTGGGCTTTAATAACTCTGATAATCGCTCTATTATGACGTTAAGCTATTTATATATATATATAGCTTCCATAACTTTGCAGTTATTTAAGATTTTGTCAACCAACTTCATTCTTGGGTGTTTTCTTCAAATTTCTCTTCAACCTGGTAATATGGTGGCAGGGTCATGGACATGCTATTCATAGTTAATTTTATCAGGGCCAAGGGTGGCTTCACTCTCAGTGTCCTATTGAGTTCTCCTTCACACATCCTCAAAAGATAAATTGGTTTCTGAGCGACCAGTACCTTAACTTCCTCAGTTATACTGATTCCTTGCGGTAGTACCGTATCGGTTAATATCTCCACCTGGCAATATTTCTCAACCCCTTTTCTAATATCCTATAATAATTCAAGTATACTCAGTTGGTGCTCACTGGTCACATAAATAGGACTCAATGATGTACATTTTCTCAAGGCGTCGTTTCTACACTTTCTAACTTCTTCTGTTGCTAACATTATAAATTTCGTTCGGGCCGCATTCATAGGTATATCCTCTGTTTCCACTTGGTATCTGGCTATTGCCCCCAGGCCATCTCGTGGTTGGGGATACGGAATACGCAATTTTATTTGTTTCAAACAAGCTGTCGAATAACAGTATGGACACTACAACAAGTAATGTGTTATCCTCCAACAAAGTTATACAGCCCAGGACATTATAATATTTCCATAATTCCTTAAAGGGGTCCACCGGTAATTTCAAATGGTGAGGTACCTTAGTTTATATCTTAATTAACAATTCTCTTAAATGCCCAGGGGTCACTATACTCAGGGACAAGTGACCCAAGGACAATATTTCTAGCTGAGCCTTCACGTGCTCTTGTAAAATTGTTAATGACAGACTAGCCTGTCGTATTTTGTTAAGAGAAGCAATCAGCTGATCATACGGTCGTATAAACTTTTAATCCCTGTATTTCGTTCATCAGACGATCAGTTGCAGAGTCACATCAGAGATAAGACAATAATTGTGCGGGTTTGTCAAGGACACTGAAACAGGGAACGCCATATTTATAATTAGGACGCTATCCGAAAGGGCAATACAAATGAGAAAGGACGTCTATGTTTGATCGATTATGCGAAGGCGCTCGACAAAGTACGCCACAAAGAATTGATAGAAATGCTCAGAAACCTCGAAATATTTGGGAAAGAGTAATCAAGAATCTCTACTGGCAGCAAACCGTCTGCATACGGACAGGTAACACAATTAGAAAGTACAGGTACAAAGTTAGAAAGGGGAATAAGATAAGGATGTATTTTTCACTGGATCTATTTAACTTGTGCAGTGAGACTATTTTGAAGACCTTAGATGTTATGCCAGGATTTGTAATTGGAGACCACAATTAGAATAACATACGGGATGTAAACGATTCAGTGCTGATTGCAGACACTGAAAGGAAACTACAAGACGTCCTACAGAAGATAGCTGAAGAGTGACAAAAAAAGGACTATAAATAAACTGCAAGAAAACCGAATGCATGGTCATCAGCAAAAAATGAGTAGATGACTGAAGAGATTCTGGACATGATGCAAAGGAGGCAGAAAAGGCTACCAAGACATGGAATGGAGTACAGGAAACTACACAAGGAAATAAAAAGAAGAGGCAGACAGGCTAAAGAGGAATGGCTCAATAACAAATGCACAGAGGTAGAGAGACTGAGCAGGATCAATAAAGCAGAGATGCATAAAGAAATAAGAGGACTGACAGGACAAAAAATCTGCTCCTCAACACGATATATAAAATCCAAGGATGGAACGATAATATTGAGGAAACAGAAAATACACCAGCAATGGGAAGAATACATAAAAGATCTATTCCATGACAAGAGAGAGCAACCAACAATACACAAAGATGAGGACGAACCGGAAATATTAAAGTCCAAAGTAGAAGCTGCAATGACCAAACTGAATAAAAAAAATGCAACTGGTCCAGACAGCATTATGATAGAGCTGCTGATAGCCCAGGAAGAACTCAGCATAGAGAAAATTACGGAAATAATGAATGAAATTTATAATAGTGGTGTAATACCAGATGACCTAAGCAAGTCAATTTTCATACCACTGCCTAAGAAGCCAGGTGCAAACAAGTGCAAACTCCACCAAACTATCAACTTAATATCACAAAACTGATCGTCTGAATCTTGATGAATAGGGCAAGAAGCAGAATCAGGCCAGAGGTAGGACAAGAACAGTGCGGGCTCATCAAAGACACTGGAACAAAGAATCCCATATTTATGATTAGGTTGTTCTCTGAAAGAGTAATACAAATGAAGGACTTGCACCTGTGTTTTATTGATTATGCAAAGGTGTTTCACAAAATACACAACAAAGAATTGGAGATGCTCAGCAGCATCAACATAATTTGGAAAGACATTAGGGTAATTAAGAATCTCTACTGGCAGCAAACTGCCTGCATACAGACAGGTAATAAATACATACAGGTAATAAATACAGACAGGTAACAAATTCAGCAGATATACAAAGTTAGAAAGGGGAATAAGACAAGGATGTATTTTTCACCGGATCTATTCAACTTGTGTAGCGAGACTATTCTGAGGACCCTAGATGTTATGCCAGGCCACAGTTTGAACAACAAAAGGTACACAGATGATACAGTAATTATAGCAGACACAGAAAGGAAACCACAAAAACTCCAATGGAAGGTAACTGAAGAGATTGACAAGAAAGAACTACAAATAAACTGCAGAAAACCGAATGCATGGTCATCAGCAAAAAGAGCAGCCCAAAATGCCACATACAGGTGGGGGATACTGAAGTCAAGCAAATAAAAAAATTTAAAAACGCGGGAAGTGTTCTAACAGAAAACGGAAAGTGCGACACAGAAATCCGAAGGCGTTTTTGCAAAGCAAAAAACGCACTCCAGAAGCTGAGTAGAGTATTAAGAGACAGGAAAATTTTACTAGAAACAAAGACGAGAATACTGGATTGCTATGTGATGTCAGTTCATCAATATGGGAGTGAATACTAGACAATCTCATCGAGGATGAAGGCAAAACTTGAGGCAATTGAAATGTGGTTCTACAGAAGGATGCTGCGAATATCGTGGATCAAGCATGTGAGCAATGATAAGGTTTTGGAAAGATTGGAAACGAAAAGGAAATTAATACTGAGTATCAGGAAGAGACAGTTAAAGTTCCTGGGACATGCAATGAGGAAAGAGGGCTTGGAGAATCTGATACTAAAAAGACCAGATACAAAGAAAAAGAAACAGGGGAAAACAGCGTGTAACATAATTGACGAGCCTGAGGAGGTGGATGACAGAACGGAGGTTGCGTGTTGTAACAGGAGAACGCGTTTTAAGAGCCACTAGGACGAGGGAGACGTGGAATGCTTTGATTGCCTACGTCCTGAAAGAACAAGGCTCATAGAAGAAAAGATTTCGTTCATCAGCGCCTCAGTTACATAAGCTATCTCCTGCCTTCTTCTTCTTTTATGTGCCATGTTTTTTCAGGGCGTAGGCGATCATGACTTTCCACATTTCCCTATCTCTGGTGGTTCTTAGCTCTCCTAAATTGGTGGTCAGCCAATTTATTTCCACTCTATAGTTCGTTAACCCCGACCTTGTTAGATTCAATATTAAAAAGCAGAATCTGTAACGTGGTTGATACTGACTTGGCAGACCGGCTGCAGCCGCTCTCACACCGGCGTGATGTGGCTTCCCTGTGCCTCTTCTACAAGTACTTTCATGGTTTCTGCTCCGATGAGCTTAGATCACTGGTGCCGCCTAAGCACGAATTTACACGAGATACTAGATTAGCAACTAGGTCCCACCCTTTTACAGTTAAACAAATAAGATGTAACCGTAAATTCTACTCCAACAGCTTCTTTTCTCGCGCTTCCCGCCCGTGGAACTCCCTTCCACAAGTCTGCTTTCCCGACAGTTACAATCTCCAGGTGTTTAAATGTAGGGTCAATAGATACCTCCTATCACACTAACTCCCAACTATTCTCACAACACTCTCATCTACCCAACCCTCATTCTCGGTATCCTTACCCACCTATCACCCATCCTCTGTCATTTCCTATATTTAATCAGCCTTTCTCCACTCTACGTAGCCCCCTGCACAGTAGTGGCAGTGACATGACTTGCTCGGGGTGAAACGCTTATAAAAAAAAAAAAATACACTATTCTTTGCCTCCTTAGCTAGGGGTCTATGTTTTTTCTCCAAGTGTGTGTGTGTGTGTGTGTGTGTGTGTGTGTGTGTGTGTGTGTGTGTGTGTGTGTGTGTGTGCACTCAATAGGGCGAAAAATCCTTCTTCATAGAATTATGATGTTTGGTCATTTCGTCAGATTGTGTTTCTCTTCGAGGACATTTCTGCAGCCTTCGTACTGATATTGATTAACGAGAAATGAAATTGCCACACACAGAAGAATGATGCCAAATTTGTCACCATCCTGATCATCAACATCAGTCCCATGTCCGGGGGTGATCGTATGATGAGCATCTGACCAGTTGTAGATATATCCCTTCATGCGTAGCGTGGTTTGGATAATTAGACCTGGAAGCACTCATACTTCTTTTCCAGATCAAACAGCAGATATCAGCCAAGTTCAAAGTGCGCCTTGAGAGAAAGTACGCGCATAAATCTTGTAAATATTCTGATATAATTTTCAGTTTTCGAAAATTGATACGAAAATCTACCAGACTTGCACTTAATCTTCAACAGTGTCATGCACATCTCCTAAGAGGGATCTACGATTATGACAGTTTCTTTACCCCACGTAGACCAGAGAAAAATGTCACCATCCACGACTAAAATGTTCTAGTCTGGACTCGGAGTAGAGTGATAGATGATTTTCTACGAAATAAATGCTCGCGCGCGACCCCATTATTCGTGGGCGAATATGAAGTTTTTCTCAAAATGTTCCGTCTGATTTCTATTTCGTATTGAATTAAGTGTATTGACGAGGATTGAGACGACTTTCAGACGTAGATAAAAAATATAATATATGTCTTTAGAAAAAAGTATTATAATGAGTAAACCGTTTCTTTGACGCTGGCAGAAATAGATAATAATCGTAAAAATATGGAAATAAAACCGGTGTGGTGTTAAGAATCGTACTGATATATCAGTTTAAGCTCACATTCAAAACTGCCTACGCTCGTTTTTCGAGCAGACACGTCTGCTAGGGTGGTTAGCCAGCCGGTGTCGCAGACACTTGCTTCAGCAGATTTGTGTTTGGTCAACACCCAGAGAAGCGATAAACGAAGAAGTTAGGAAAACAAACATTGCTTTCACAGGGTTATTTCATTATATATATATATATAAGAAAAACTACTAAAAAGTTGTAAGTTTAAAAATGTATTTTTTGACAGTATTTATTTATTTCTATTATATATATATATATATATATATATATATATATATATATATTGATATTTCAAACCGGCCTCGGCCTTTCATAAGAAACAAATAATTTTAAAATTTGAAATATCAAAATATATATATAATAATAGAAATAAATAAATACTGTCAAAATATACATTTTTAAACTTACAACTTTTTAGTAGTTTTTCCTATACATATTAAGACCGTATACGTGGATCATCATTATGCTATATATATATATATATATATATATATATATATATATATATATATGTGTGTGTGTGTGTGTGTGTTGTGTGTGTGTGTGTGTGTGTGTGTGTGTATATATATATATATATATATGGGTAGCAACCTTTCTTTTAATGATCTTTTATTGAATACGGCCGATAATAATGAATTAATCAATCCTTTATTAACTTTTTTTTTCAGCATTCTAAAAGATTTTCCACATTTCAGGAGTTAAAGAATGTGAAAATTGTCCATAATTTTTATTTTTCGAAGATCTTTCGGCCAGTGCTTTAGACATCCTCATGACTGTTGTACTAGGTATATTAATTAACCATGTTGCATTAAATTGTAGTTTTTACTGTTTGAAGTTCTTGTGGAAGTGAGAGTGTTTGGAGCAGTCATGTGCCATGCACGGCTAAGTTGGCGTGGAAGTCACTTCTATTTTTAGAAAACACTTCATATGCCATCTCGGCTACAGAACACTGTCCGAGTGATAGAGGCTGACTAGGGTTTCTATAAAAATAAGGTGTCGATGGTTATGTGATTTCAGAAGGATTTTTTAGTTATGAACTAGAATTTTCCGTAGGGTTTCTGTTAAACTGTTAAATGATGTGTTAATAAATATTTTGTAACAGAACTTTGATTCAACAAGTGACAATTTTTATATTCTTTAACTCTTTAAAGCGTAAAAATGTCAGAATGCTGAAAAACACAATAAAAGATTGCTTAAAACATCCTTGTCGGCTGCATTCATATATATATATACATATAACCGAGTGAATAAGGAACGAAGAAAAAAATGTTTTACAACGTCCAAAACATTAATTTAAAACAGTGCTCGATATATAAAAAATATAAAGCTGTGAATATATATATATATATATATATAATTTTACAAAGGAGGAATGATCTATTTTAATACGTTTAAAATATCTTTTTAATACATACAAAAATAAAACATTATATATAAACAAATGTTTGGAGTTTCAAAATTTGTATACAATTTTAAAAACAAAGAATTTATTGACAGTCCCTAAGGCCGTTTCGTCCAACATCTCATCAGGAGAAAATCGTTGAAATTATAAATCATCTGAAAAGAACAACGACGAAAATGAAGTGCAAAATAAAGGTGGTGAAAACACGTTAAAATAAATATACATATAAATATATATACTTATAACGACGGAAGGAGAAATCACGTGTAAATAATTAGCGAGGGTCAGCTAAAATAAATACGGACTCTTAGTAATGGCTATCTGGAAGCCCTTATTAATTATATCCTTAATAAGAAAACTAGGGAATTTCATTCTCTCATAATCCTGGGGCTTTTTAAGTGTCTGGTTTATTTGAAGGTTCCTTGGATTTGGGATAAGGGCCAAAGTTTGGTTAAGCAGGTTAGCAAGTCGGTTTCTGGTTGTTTTCCGTCTGTTGCTCTGCATTGTATTTTTTGCATTCGGTCTGTATTCGTAAGGATGAATTGCACAACATCAAATTAAGTAATTTGGTATATGAATTTAATTGCCAGGGCACTGCTGGTTATGTGGGGGCGTACAACCTTACATTTGGAAACTAGAATTAATCAACATGTACCTTCTAAAATACGATTTGGCAAAATAGATAACATATGTTATCTTCCCTCTACAAATATGGAATTGGCTCAACACCTAGTAGAGAATATAGCCTGTGCCAAGTCGCAAAGGAAAAGAGTGGTTCAAAATTTTACATATAGCTGGTTCCAATAATCATTTAAAAATTTTGGAATCCGTCTGTTTATCTTTACGTAAACTTTCACTTTACCGGCAGAAGGATTTCATGAAGTCTTTACATTTGTTGGGGGATGTTTTTTATTTCAACTGTCCCTCGCTAATTATTTACACGCGATTCCTCCTCCACTCGTTTTATATATATATATATATATATATATATATATATATATATATTAACGTGTTTTCACCCCCTTTATTTTGCTCTTCATTTTTGTTGCTGTCCTTCTGGTTTGATTTATAATTCCAGCCATTTTCTCCTAATGAGATGTTGGAAGAAAGGGCCTTAGGGACTGTCAATAAATTCTTTGTTTTTAAAATTGTATACAAATTTTGTAACTCCAAACATTCGTTTATATATATATATATATATATATATATATATATATATATATATATATATATCAGTGTGCTAGAGCGATCTATTTTTCATATGTTTAAAAGAGCTTTTTAATACATATAAAAAAACTTAAAATGTATTTATATACCAAAAATATGTCACTTTTAAGTTTTCTGTTCTTGTAGTTTTTTGTTTAGATTCCTTAAACTAAATAAGAAATTTTTTGATCACAAAGAGACATTTTAAAAAACAATGCATCGAAAAAGTATTAAATCTCCATGGTTACATAATTCTCATTTTTCATTGAACAATATTGACACACCTAAAGCATTTTCACCAACGACCACTCCCTAATTGTCTAAATAACCAAGAATTCATTTTATATTTTAAAATAAATCATTTTCACCATTTATTTTAACATAAGAACAGTATTGTTCTGAAACATGAAATTTTTTTGTCGTGATATTATGCTTTTATAAACTATTGGAATAACAAGATTACAAGATATATATATATATATATATATATATATATATATATATATATATATATATATATATATATATATTGTGTGTTTAGGAAGCATTTTTTCATTAATGCATGTTTCATTAAATAATATCCAAGCAACATCTTAATTCCACAAGTTTGTTATTGCTTGGAAATCTTCCATATAAACAAAAACAGTTTGCATTATGGTTTGGCTGTGTTTAAATATATAACGTAATTTGACATCTTTGAAAATGGTTTATGTAAGCCGAAAGCTTAGATTGGATTATTAAATATTGTAATTTTTTTCGTCATTTAATTATAATGCTATTAAGCTTATCAGAGAATATAAAACAATTACATAAAATTGACAAAATTTGTTTTTACTATTTAATAAAACATGCATTTATAAACATATATATTCGTGATTTTTATTTTATACCCTGAATTTATTAAAATAATATATAAAAGTGGGCGTATCCGAAAGTAATTCCTTCTATTTTACTGCCTCATGACGCCAGCGGCTGGCGCTTGTTGCGCGGCAGTAGCTGTTGAATGCTCCTGCAAAGAACGTATAAAGCTCTTTGACTTGACGCGGAGGAGCAGCGTAGAAGAATGATGTCACGCGGGTGAGCAGAGCTATCATTGAATTTCTACTTGCGGGTCGAAGAGAATTGCATCCGTTGATCCATGCCAAACAGTAAATGAGAGCAAAGTTGTTTCATTGAAATGTCGCCTTTCGCTACTGCGGACTTTAGACGAAAACACATGTCTTGTACTTTCCTAGTATCTGTTGTCGCTTTTGTGGAAATAGGTAGGTAGCATGGCTTTCACAGCGCTATTTGAAATTTATTTAAAATAGTATCTATCGTAGACAAAATATTACTCATCCGGTATAAATTTCCTAAACATTTACCGGTTAACCCACAGCTGAGGAGAATAGGGATAATCATACATTTTCAACGCTATTTGGGCTTACGGTCATATCACGTTGAATACATCGGTTCTCGTTCAATCACCGAAGTTAAGTACTGCTCAGTACTTAGATGGGTGACCGCTTGGGAATACCAGGGGCTGGAAGTGTTTATTGACGGATGTGCGTTGTGGTGCAGTGGATGTCGGCCCGGAAAGAGAAATCTGTGAGCCGATTTCGAATTCCAGTTGAATATTATGCATTCACTTGAGCACTGGTACCCTTGGGAATGATATTAATCCGTCCCTTTCCTCCAGTTATGGGTTAAATAGCAGGACATGTTGCGTTCTCTAGCCTTGGTTGGCAACCAGTCTACCGCAGAAAATAATGACAACCTATTGCGGGATAATCTACTGCCCAGTCAATCATGTATCTTTCGAGACATGATCGTCGAAGCGTGTATCACGTATAACTGACTGATTCCCAAGTGGTCACCGATCTAGCTACTGCCCAGGCTCGACTATGTTTAACTTCAGTGATCTTGCAAGAACGTAATATGGCTGCAAGCCTATAAGGATGAAGATATAAAATTCACGTTAATTTAAAAATTGTATTTTTTAAATAAGGAACCACACATCACAGTTTTATTCTTAAATTCTTATTCTTCTCTGAATCGTGTTTCTTCGGGGCGTTGGAATCATAGCTTTCCAGAACTTCCCACCTTTTGTACATTTTAGCAAGATTTGTCTTTTTAATATCACTGCCATTCATTTACACAAGTTCGTTCATAGGTTATTTGCTCTTTACCTCTGTCCTTCTAGCTCTTATACTATCCTGTGAGTGTCAAATTTTACAAACCTTCTTTCCTCATTTTATATCATAGATATTTCAACCGCCTCTTTATTGCTCTAAGTATAGTTTTCAATTTTATTTCTATTTTCCTTGAAGCTTCCTTGTTATTTAAATAAATCGTTCATGATATTTTCAACATTATTCTGTATGATGTAATGAATATTCACACACCTTGTTTGCCCCTCACAGTAATGTGATTGGCTGGTATCAGCCATAAATACAGACGAAGGCGAGGACGCATGGAGGTCTACCGCTATTGGTCTACTACCACTAGAGGTCTACGTTCATAGGTCTACCGCTAGGGGTCTACAGGTATTCGACTAGAGGTCTACGACTATTGGTCTACCTCTATTGACTACGCCTACGTCTCAGGGTACTGTATACGACGAGTACTGTCTATTACGTCTACGTACTAGATTGTCCGACCCGATTGCATTTGTCTAAACCACTTAACTACCTCGATATATATAACTTTCCGGAACATATCACTGCAGAACCACATTTTTGTTGCTTCCCGTTTTCTCCTCATCGGTGAGAAAATTTACCAACATTCACTGCTATATAGAAGAACTGATATTACATAGCACTAGAGAACTCTTGTCTTTGTTTCTAATGAAATTATTGTCTTTTTAAGAATTTAACTTCCGAAATTCCAATTCGTTTTTCGATTTCAGTATTACTTTTTCTGTTAAAGCACATATCAAACATATAAACGTACTCGAATTTGGCAATTCAAATTCACCATACTCCTGTTGCGATAATAGTGCATAATGATTTTTCATTTCTTTTAGAAAATCAGCAGAGTATTTGGTGTGCATGCTGGGGTTTGATGTGATAAGTCCTGATACCAAAAATAAGATTCACGGCTTTTAGAAATTTTTGAGCATTTAGTTTTAAAGATCGTCTAAACAATTTACCAAAATACCTAATTTCCAGACGTTTCGGTTTATAAACCTACTTCAAAATTTACTATTTCATGAATAAATTCAAATAAAATTGATATATTTTGCATTACATACATTGAATGGAAAAAACCAGAATACTAATTATGAATCACCACAATAATTTTTTTACGGCATTCGATAAGTAAAAACTACTTGAAAAAATTATAAGAGATTACAAAAAAGGCTACTCAGTGAATAAGATTTGTTAAACCATACTGTGGATATCATTTGATAGCATTTGAGCAATGATGAGATGTTGGAAAGAATGGAAACGAAAAGGAAATTAATAGTGAGCATCAGGAAGAGACAACTGAAGTTCCTGAGACATGCAATGAGGAAAGAGGGCTTGGAGAATCTGATACTAACAGGCCAGATAGAGTGAAAAAAGAGACAGAAGAAAGCAGAGGATAACATATTTGAAGAGCCTGAGCAGGTGAATGACAGAACGGGGTTTGCAAGATGTTACAAGAGAAAGTGTGCTACGAACCACCAGGGATAGGAAGACGTGGAAGGCCATGATCGCCTACGTTGTGAAAGGACGAGGCACATAGAAAAAGAAGCGCATCAACATCATCATTATATCATAATTTTCTGTTCTATAGCCTTGGGTGGCAACCAGTCTACCGCAAAAAGCAATGGCAACCTACTGCGGGATAATCTTCTGCCCAGTCAAAGCGTGTATCACGTATGGCACTTAACTGAATGACTGAACAGGAGAAAGTGTTCTAAGAGCCACCAGGGACAGGGAGACGTGGAAGGCAATGATCGCCTACGTCCTGAAGGAACAAGGCACATAGAAGAAGAAATCTTTTGGTAATTCCAAATTAATAAAAGCAAAAAATAAATAAATGGGTACATAACGCCATAATACGCCTGTGTGCATATTATAAGAAAAAATGTTTTAAATCTTCATTATTTACTAAAAATCACAGTGAAACTACTTCACTGCATAACATATTGCATCATAAAATAGATAAATTGTTCGGTATAATTTCCCTTTGGAGTAAATAATGGTCTCATTTATCAGTACAACGATTTAGTAATAACTTGCAGTATAGCCCGGCGTTGCTCGGGTGTAATAAAAGCTTTAAAACTAATCCATTGTCCTGGAGTTCAGACTCAGCCTAAAGAATATTTCTGTGAAGTTTGGTGAGAATCGGATAAAAATTGTGGATTTGTATGTGCGTTATGGTGCAGTGGATATCGGCTCGGAACGAGAAATCGGGGAGCCGAGTTCAAATTCCAGTTGAATAAACTGCATTCACTTACGCGCAAATACCCTTGGGAAAGGTATTAATCTGTCTCTTCCTTCCTGTTATTGGTAAAATAACAGGACAGATTGGGTTCTATAGCCTTGACTGGCAACCAGTCTACCGCAGAAAGCAATGGCAACCTACTGCCGGATAATCTTCTGCCCAGTCAATCATGTCTCTTTCGAGACATGATCGCCCAAGCGTGTTTCACGTATGGCATTTAACTGACTGATAAAGGACATACTGACAGATAAATAGACACACACACAAACATCTTGCCTTATATATATATTCTGCACTATTGTAAGAACTGCAACCTTGAAACTTCTGAATATCGTTTCTTATGTCTTTGTCTATGAGCGTATCAAATTTGATTAAAATTGGACCACTCCTTCTAGAACCCTATTTTTTCGATTTTCACTTTTTGATATTTATCGGAGGTACCTCGACATAAAACCTATAAAGACGCTTATAGTACAACTGTTTAAATTTTCAAGAAAATCGGTTCAGCCGTTTCGGAGTCTATAGGTAACGGACACACACGAACACACACAGACACACACACATACACACACAGAGACAAAGTTCCATTTATAAATAAGTTTAGATTTTTTCGTGCCATGAATTTTGTCCATATACAATTTACAAAGCTTCAATAAACTATATATTTTATAAAACTGAGCTATAAGGCTTTCACTGATCTTCTTCTTTCTCTTTTTTATGTGCTGTGTCCGCACCTCCTCATGTTTCATTAAATAGAGAATAAAAAAAAAAACGAAAACTGGAGCACTAAAATCTGGACATATTCGTGGAATATAAAATTGTAAAAGAATAGTTTAATCTTTGCCCTACGGTGACCTTTCGATATAATCATATGGCAAAAGGAAGACGAGGAATTAATCAACTATGACCCAATAAAGATTGAAATTGCACGGCTTTGTTAAACGAAAATGATCCCAATGATGAAATTTATTAGTGGTGCATTGGTACGGTGATTAACAAAATGGAGACATGGATAAAAAAAAAAAAAAAAAACATTAATTACACGGTGAAAATTTTGCACAAAGGAAGCTTTTTAGGAAAGGTAAGATTAATACGTTAAGTGTTGAACACTTCCAGCCAGAGGAAAATTGTCTGATACCTAAGGCTGGTTATTTCAACTTTATGCTTTGATTCGATTTGTTTAACTACATTTTATGGGTCATTTAATGCCGAAATTTAATTTTCTTGTTTCTCAATTGAATACATGGTGGATGATACTCAGATTTTTTGTATATACATGTTTGTGTGGACGTTATTATGAGAAGTAGTGATATGAGTGCTTTACGTTGTAGTTCAGTTGAAGTTATATTCTAGAATGAAGTTTTTTTTTGTTTTTTTTTTAATCATTTCACCCCGAGCAAGGCAATTTTACCGCCACTGTTGTGCAGAAGGTTACATAGGGGGAAAGTGATGAGAAAGAGGAGTAGTTTATAGTGGGTGTCAGGAGGTGGGTAATAGAAGGATGGGAATACTGGTATGATGGGGTGGAGTGAATGGTGAAAAGAGCTTGAGAGAAAGGATGCGAGTTAGTGAGATAGAAGATGCCTATTGACCTTACATTTAAATTCCTGTCGAGGAAGCAAGTATACGAAACGGAATTCCACAGACGGGAAGTGCGAAAAAAGCTGTATACTGAAAAGTATAAATTGCGGTTACATCTTATCGGTTTCACTGTAAAAGGGTAGGACCTAGTTGCTAGTCTAGTAACTCGTGTAAATTCATACATAGGGGGCACCAGTGAGCTAGGTTCATTGGAGCAGAAGCTGTGAAAGCATTTGTAGAAGAGGCACAGGAAAGCCACATCACGCCGGTGAGAGAGCGACTGCAGCCGAGCTTCCAAGTCGGTATTGATCACATTACAGATTCTCCGTTGGATTTTGTCAAGAACCCCGAGGTGAATAGCAGGGGCACCCGACCAGATATGGCAGCAGTATTTAATACAAGGGCGGATGGTAGATTTATATATGTGCAAGATAGATTCAGACGGAAAAAACTTGCTGGCCCTGCACAGTGAACCGACCTTCTTAGCAGTGGATTTAGCTATGGAATCGATATAGCCATTCGATTTTAGGTCTGATGGGAGTGTTAGGCCAAGGAGGCGTAGTGTTTTGATGTCAGTGAGGCTAAACTGATCCATGCTAATTGGGGTGGAGGTAGAAGCGATTGTCTATGATTGTTAATAGCTTTATTTCTTTAAGATATTGTAGGATATTAGATGGGTTTATGTCATGAAAATGTTCTTTTTCATGTTGGTTATTTGATTTTGTTTAGTGGCATGTCAACTTTGATTTAATGATTTGATTTGTTTGTTTAAGGGCTCATCAACTCATATTTAATGCCGAAAGTTATTTTTATTGGGTGCTTTCAGTTAATGAAAATATTATATAATGTTCTTCTGCTTTCACGATTAAATACATGATAGATGACACTTAGCTTTTGTGCAAATAAATGTTTGTGTGGACCTAATTACTAGAGGCAGTGATATGTGTGTTTTAAGTTGTACATTTGTTGAAGTTATATTTTGAAAAAAATTTCACATCTGTAACAAACTATAAGATATTAAAAATGAAAGAATTATTTCATGTTGGTTGTTTGATTTTGTTTGGCAGGATATCGAATTGTAGGATATCGAATTGTAGGATAACGAATTGTAGGAGTTAATCTGATGTCTAGATTGAAATACTTTGTCAGTAATTTTAGCTTTCAAATAAATATTTTATACATAATTTTATAATTACAGAATAACGGTTTTTTGTTTAATATATATTTTGTATATCTTAAAATGTATTGAAGGTAATTTTAACATAAAAATATATTTTTATGTATTACTTAGTGTTCCATTGATTTTCATTTTTGATAAAAATATATTGTTGGTCATTTTATTATAAAAATGTATTGCAAATTTTTGCTTGGGGGTTCATTTTTTGCCAATAGCTGGGACCCCAACATGTGCTACCACATCGTGCGAGGGTCGACCTGGGAGCAGCAAAATGAAGAGGTAGTTCTACGCTCCTCCAACCCAACCAATCAAAAGCATTGCCGCATGTAATTGATCGCCATACCCTGGACGTAATTTTTTCGGTCTGCTCTACACGTATTAATTTGAACATATTAAAATCTTATCTGCAAAATTGTTAAAAATAAATTAAAATAGATAAACCTTAAATCTATAATGATACGGATTGAAAAGGGTACTGCTAAAGAATTTGATAAAGTCTACAAATACGGGGGTTTGTGAATAGAAATCTCAAGGATGTATCATTTCAGTAGGAATGATTACGAATTGGGATGATTAAAAATTAGAATTAAGAAAATTCCCTGAAATTAATCTTCATTTGAAATAAAAAAAAAACATTATGCTAATGTATTCTGCTAGTATGCGTATAAAATCTCTTTCGATATCTCTCTCTCTCTATATATATATATATATATATACATCCGCAGACAGATCTGTTTCGCTTTATCACAGCTCATCAGTACGGTTAGACATCGATTGCTTTTTACCCAGGATTGAAACTCGACTGAATTGGCGTCAGACGGGGATTCTACCTCTGAGCTATGGGCGCTCTGTAGAAGGAGGCAGATTTTTGGCGTGTATATTATCATTATACACGCCCAATAGCTGAGAGTGTTCTAATTCACTGCTGAATGAACGATGCGTATATGCTAGATTAGTTACTGTTTTCAAAATCTACCATTCTTCCAGAGTGCTCAATCAGGGTGTGAGAGCGTAAATATATATATGTTCAAGAAGAAAATGTTTACCACGTATTTACTACCCAGGTTTCAACTTTATTGATCTCATCAGTAAGATATGACCGATATGGTTGAAACCTGGCAGTAAGTAAGTGGTGAACATTTCGTTTTTTAATATATTGTAGACTCTGCATATTCAGTTCTTTTGATTGTGGATTTAAAATAGCCGTCTACTCGCCTAACAAGTACCCATTTTACTGTTATATATATATATATACATTTTTAAATTCAAAACTTTAAATTCAAAAGTACATTTTTAAATTCAAAACTTTTTATTAATATTCTTTCCTATATATATATATATATATAGCTGGTCCTAGCTCTGAAGGACTGAACTAATGGAACCAAAAAATATAGCTCTCCTGAATATTTGCTATGTAGACAAGTAGATACGAAAGTGGCTTGTCAGAATATTTTCCCATTGAAATAACAGCAATGTAGTTTTATCTGTGAGCAAAGTTACTGTAGAGCGGAAAATCATTAATCAATCGCCTAGAACTTCAGGTAAAACCTTTTGGAATGTGTTACGCCTGAAATGTGAGGTGAAGCTCAAGCCTATATATGGCAGCCGTACACCATTTTTATTTTGAATTCACTGATTATTGTTAATATAGGGTTTTGTGTGTTATGAATGAGATAAAAGGGGATTATACGAATAAACAGGGTAAATGATAGCTGACATTTGACCTAAAAGGTTACAATTTTGTTGTTCTGGAAAATACCAACTGGCTCTCAAATGTGACATTACATGCTAGATAAATAATTTTACTGAAACAATTGATTTTTTTTTCTTTTAAACAAATATTATTTGGCTCTTCTCTCTATCATCAAAACATTCATTTCTCTGAATTCGAGATATTATTGTATAGGGAAATTTTATTTTTTTAATAGCTTGTAATAAACGAAAATAATAGCATTTAAATTTGAAAATGGGGCACAGTTGTTTAGACGTTAATGTTATTTTTAGTACCCAATTTCAAATATTGCCATACAAAGAAATAATTTCAAATAGAAATTTATGCTTTTCAGAAACCTTGCAAAAGTTAGTTTTTTTGTTGAACATGGATTTTTTGGGGGTAATAATGCGATAATATTGACAATTTACGTTGGCGTAATCCTAACATTCTTCAGGTGCCTTTAGACTCAAGGTTTCGACAAGATACCTTTCTTCAACAAACAATAAAGTCTAAAAGAAAATATTAACAAAGAGGAAACTTATACTAAGAAACAGTTGAAAGTTCTTGGGCACGTAATGAGGAAGGAGGACTTGGAGAACATGACCCTCACAGTGCATATCGAAGGCAAGAGAAATCGGAAAAAACAGCAAGATACTTACCAGACAAGTTTGTGTGAATTAATGGCAAAACGAGTTACGAGAGGTTTTGCAAATGGAGAAACGTTACTAAGAGTAACAAGAGATAAGACGATGCGGATGGCCACAACACCCAGTCTCCGAAGAGACATTTCAAATATATGAAGTCTATTGTAGGTAAAGTAATTCGCATAAATTGGGTCCCTTCCTCTGAACTAGTGTGTTTGCATATCACTCCTTAACCAAGTGACTTATAGTGTAAGGATGCGCGTTGTGTTTTAATGGATATTGATTCTGAATGAGAAATCGGATAGCCGAATTCGAATTTCAGTGGAATTAATTTAATTTACTCTCTCCTGTCGTGGAAAAGAATTTTATATATTCTTCCCATCGCTGGAGTATTTCTTCTTTCTCCAATGTTATCGTTCCATCCTTGGATTTTATACATCCTTTTGAGGAGCAAGTTATTTGTCCTGTCAGTCTTCTTGCTTCTTTATGCATGTCTGCTTTATTAGTCCTGCTTAGTTTCTCTACCGCTTTTGCCTGTCTGCATTTGTTCCTTATTTCTTTGCGTTCCTTCTATTCTCTTTCATGTCTTGGCCTCATTTTCCGTCTCCTTTGCATCTTGTCAGGAATCTCTTCAGTCTTCCACTCGTTCTTTTTTACTCTACGTCTGATTTCCTTTCGTGAGTTCCATTTTGAGTGTCCATGTCCAATTTGTTCCTCGATGTGCGTTGTGGTGCATTGGATATCGGCTCGGAACGAGAAATCGAGGAGCCGAGTTCAAATTCCAGTCGAATCCATTGCGTTCACTTACGCGCAAATACCCTTGGGAAATGTATTAATCCGTCTATTCCTTCCAGTTATGGGTTAAATAACAGGACAGATTGAGTTCTATAGTCTTGGCTGGCAACCAGTCTACCGCAGAAAGCAATGGCAACCTAATCTTCTGCTCAGTCATTCATGTCTCTTTCGAGACATGATCGCCCAAGCGTGTATCACGTATGACACTTGACTGACTGATTGAATGTACATGTATGGTAAAGAACACATTACGGAATCTTTTCAAATCCCATCTGGTGGAAGACAAGGATGCCCAATCTTTTTAATCTCCTATTAGACTATGCCCTGTACATTTCAAAATACAGATTTTTTACAATTTCTTTTACCTTGTGCAAAGCGCGAGAGCTATTCAAACTAGAGGTTACAGTGTGAGAGGTACAGTTTGTGCGGATATGTGAGGAAGATAACGGTTAAAATTATAGTGATCGGGGAAGTATTCTTTTGGGAGTCGGTTCCAAAAAACAACGGTTCATCGGAAAAAAACTGCTCAAAAGTAACTTGCATATAACCAGTAGAATACGAATGGAATGTGGTAAGGTAAGGCTACAAGAACATCACAAGGCCGTCACACGAGGGAGATAGAAAAATCAGGCAAAGCTGACCACATATGGAGTAAGAAAGGCAATGGCCAACCCCTCTGGGGTGAAGTTGAAATAATAGATAGAGAGCACCACTGGAAACTAGTAAACTTAAGGAATCAGCGCACATGCTGGGCTTAAAAAAACTCCTAAGTCGACCAAGCAGAGAAGTGAATACAATATCAGAACCAGTAATACGGAGGGCCAGAGAAAATCATTAGCGTCAAAAATTGCAATATGAGCTCTGGTAAAAAATACTAGATAAAGCCATTAACAACAAAAACACTAGAGAAAAGCATTGACATCAAAAAATTGGACTCTGGTAAAAAAGGGTTAGGTTTATAAGTCCCAAAAATTCAGTTGTTCTTGTCCTTAAGGACTTATAGCCTAGTGGATATAGACGTTGGTTAGTTTATGATTTGACTCTTAGAGTTGTGAGCTCAATACCAGGCTACAGCAGTGATGAACAAGTAACTTGCAGGGTTAGAGCATAACTCATGATTTCCAATCGGGGTTTTACGCAATGAGGATGATATACCTCAGTTTTCAAAATTCCTAGCACCTGAAGAAGGCCGGAGCGTACAATGGCCGAAACGTCGTACAAATGACTACAAAGATGAGGAAAATAGTCCGAATCTCCTAACCGTGGAGGGACGAAGAAAAGTAGTTCGTCTGAGCACTTACCATGGAAATAGCGATAACATCTCTCAGTCGCGACTCTGTTTTAAGGCAGAATACAAGTTTTGTTTCTAGATATGAGAAGCTATTGAGTGGCGCCCGGTCATGGCGAACAGCTGCCACTTTATGGCATGAAAGAGGGGAATCGATAGCAATACCGATGCCAACGGTATTGCAACGTTGCGGTGGCTGGACATTTTTTGAACCTGGTCCAGGTGAACCTCACATAGCACTGAACTTCGTGAGGAGACATCTAAATACTAGTAAACAGTATTGCAGGAAATCAGGTACAAACCATTGCAGTGTGCGGAAAAAGATGCAGGGAAGCTGAGAATTTCAAAAAGGAAACGTTACGTAATTAACGTTCTTTGTTGCTGCATATGTTTAATATTCATTCGATATTTTGAAAGTATATATGTGTGCGTAATAATGTATCTACCTCTCTATATTATTTTCTGTTTTATCTATATTTTTCTTTTCTGTTTTTTGTTTTCTAGGTAAGTCCTTAAACTGTCTATTTCAACAGGCGTCTGTGGTAAGTACGCTGACAAAATATTCAAACTTAATCATAGAAGATCGTAAGATCGCCGAAGTTAAGCAACGTCTAACATGGTCAGTAACTAAATGGGTGGAATACGTGGTGCTTAGACGTGCGGGTGGTGCAGTGAATAAAGGTTTGAAAATTAGAAGTTGAAAATTAGAAATCTGAGTTTCAATACTAGTCCGGTTTGTTATATTCAGTGTTCTTGACAAGCTCCAAAGAAGAGTCTGTAATGTGATAGGTACTGATCTGGCAACTCGACTGCAGCCATTTTCCCATCGTCGAAATGTAGCCTCCCTCTGTCTCTTCTATAAATACTTTCATGGCTTCTGCTCGGATGAGCTTAAGTCACTGATGCCTCCTCAACAGGTGTTTACCCGTGCAATCAGACTGGCAACTGGGTCCCACCCATTCACAGTCAGGTTAGCCAAACGCAGACGACAATTCTACTCCTGCAGCTTCCTCTCTCGCACTTCCCGCCTGTGGAACTCACTCCCGTATTCTTGCTTTCCTGACGGCTACAACCGCCAGAAATTTAAATGCAAAGTTAATACTCATCTACTAACCACTGGCCTCTAGCTCTCTCCCCACCCCTGTATAACCTTCTCTTTCTCTCCACCTATGTATCTGTCATCGCACCTTCTTTCTATTGTTCCTTTCTAACTAGTTTGTACTCCTCACTCTTTTCTAATTAATCTTTTTACATTTATGTAACCCCTGCACATCAGTGGCGTTTCCGCCTTGCTCGGGGTGAAATGATTAAAAAAAAAAAATTCACTTGTGCGGAAATACTCTTGAACCCTCCAAATCTCCACCCGAGTAGCACAGGTAAATTGTCAGAATCTCTTAAAAAGATTCGTATCGAAAGTTTGATAAGCCGTTAAAAATCAATCAAACAGTCCTGGGTAGAAAGACAATCAACGATAATAAGAGGTTAAACTATGCTGAACTCATCGAAGAATGACGAAATCCTGGTTGGCGTGCGTACAGAATGATTGAGAATAGTGACGTCTATCGGTCCCTGTAATTCAGTTACTGCATCACGAAGGTCAACAGGCAAAGGAACATCAAAATGGCTGCCGATGAAATAGAAGTTATTTCATGATATCCGTTTATAAAGAGATGAGAGCCACGAGTATTGTAGCGCAATGTAGACACAAGTCACGCCTGATTCACCTCGCATAGGTCCCTGGATGAGAGTGCCTGATTATTGAATGACCAGATATATTCAGAGACTTTGAAAAGCATCATTTTGGCTAGAATATAATGTATGGTTGACTTAAGGAACTAAATACTTGTGGTGATGCTGAGCATCGTCTTTTAGGTTATCTCTAGCTAGAATACTATACATTACACAAGGTGTCAATGTGGTTTTCGTGAAGATACATGGGCTTCATTTGCTCAAAACCATTTTTATATAATGATCTTACAAAACGGTTGTATACAGTAGGCAGTTAGATATTTCTGAACTTTTGTGGTGCTATTTATGACATCTACATGTTTCAGGATGTGGGTTGTGGTGCAGTGGCTATTGACGTGGAACAAGAAATCGGAGAGTCGAGTTCGAATTACAGTTGAATCCATTGCATTCACTTACGCGCAAATAACCTTGGGAAAGGTATTAATCCGTCTCTTCCCTCCAGTTATGGATTAAATAGCAGAACAGATTGGGTTCGATAGCCTGGGCTGGCAACCAGTCTAATGCAGAAAGCAATGGCAACATACTGCAAGATAATCTTCTGCCCAGTCAGTCATGTATCTTTCGAGACATGATCGCCCAAGCGTGTTTCACGTATGGCACTTAACTGACTGACATGTTTCACACCCATCTACCTGTCTATGTACCTATTTATGTTTGCTTACATCTGTAATTCTACTACGTATAACATTATGCTATCTCTATGATCATTTCAAACTGAGAAAGCAATTTAAGATGACGCCACATGGAATAATGGCTATCATATTGTCACGCTAGAACCTATTACAACTGAGATAAGTTATTTACACTATTTATATTTGAACTATTGTTTTGATCGTGTCATCACAGAGTTACAGATATATATTGATCTGGGCAACGAAATTCTGAGCTGATATTTTTATTTATAGATTAAAGATAGATTGTTCTAACTATGCATAGAGATATCTTTGCGTCAGAATTCATCATGCACACTTCCAATCTACCATCAGTCCGTTCCATCCTCAATGAGTACCCCATACTTTCGGCCTTGTGCCACATCCAAGAGACGCTTAGAAATTTAAATTAATCAGCTGATTTTATTCCCGGGTGCCCTCTCACATTACAAGCGAATAGAAACTCAGATGAGGCGCGGCCGACGGGCAGAGGCTCGTCCGGAAAAAATATAGACTGGTGCCCGACCTTGCATTATGCAGGGTAACAGGATATTTTTGACTGAACTGAAGAACTCGGAACTCCACTTTGAAATGTCTTTGTGTCGCATTTCGCCTTTGTGGGGAGGGAGATAAATACTAAAAACATGATATGAATTTTCAGTTTAATGTTTAGGCCTTGTAACTGAAGCCTTTCTTGGTATGTTCATATCTATCTATGTCTCTTTTCATATATATATATATATATATATATATATGCCTTGGTTAGTATATTCATATGTTTGCATCTAAATATCTACCTTTTTCGGATGTTCATATCTATCTATCTGAACATATACTGTTAAATATAAGAGACAATGAATGTCTAATATGTTTAATCATCAGCCGTTCTAAACATTGTATTTTGGCTTTAATTTCAAGTGAAAATAAAGACAAAAATTCTTCAATATTTGGATAATTTTTTATTAAGTTGATTCTAAGCTTTCGGCTCACATGAGCCATCTTCAGAGACGTTACAAGGACGTATCCACCATCAGCGGCGATTTTATCTTTTGTTGACAGTTACCAAAAATAGCAAACGCAGTTCATAAATTTGTAATGCAGTTCTATGACGTCACACCGCGTGAGAACTCGAAATGATAACAGAACCATATATTTAAATGCAATGTAATGTGTTATGGCCATATTTAAACGTGATTTTATTAAGTGTGGGTTCTTTGGATTTGATGTAGATCGCCTCCAATATCAAGGTTATTTTTACTGTGTATCTATCTATCTATCTATCTATCAATCTATCTATCTGTGTTTCTTTTCGTGTATTTTTTTGCCTTTGTATGTATCTTCATATCTAAGTCAGTTTGCATCTAAATATCTACGTTTTTAGGATGTTCATATCTATCTATCTATCTATCTATCTAACTGTTTCTTTTTATGTATGCATATGCCTTATTTGGTATGTTTATATCTAAGTCTGTTTACATCTAAAAATCTACCTTTTGGTATGCTCGTATCTATCTATCTATCTATCTATCTATCTATCTGTTTCTTTTTTATGAATATATATGCCTTATTTGTTATGTTCACATCTAAGTTTGTTTGCATCTAAATATTTACTTTTTAGGATCTATCTATCTATCTATCTATTTTTTATGTAGATATATATGCCTTCTTTGTTGTGTTCATATCTAAGTCTGTTTACACGGATATTTCTACCGTTTGGTATGTGCGTATCTATCTATCTATCTATCTATCTAGATATTGTTTCTTATCTATCTATCTATCTATCTATCTAGATATTGTCTCTATCTATCTATCTATCTATCTATCTATCTATCTATCTATCTATCTAGATCTTGTTTCCTATCTATCTATCTATCTATCTATCTATTTCTATATCTTGTTTCCTATCTATCTATCTATCTATCTAGATCTTGTTTCCTATCTATCTATCTATCTATCTAGATCTTGTTTCTATCTATCTATCTATCTATCTATCTATCTATCTAGATCTTGTTTCCTATCTATCTATCTATCTATCTAGATCTTGTTTCCTATCTATCTATCTATCTATCTATCTATCTATCTATCTATCTATCTATTTTGATCATGTTCAGTATCTATCTATCTATCTATCTATCTTTGCATCTGTATATTTGTCTTTATTAGTATGTTTTAATTTATGTTCATATGTATCTCTCTATTTCTTATTATCTGGACTTTTTAATGACTTCCACTTCAGTTCTTTTTCTCTGATTCCGCCATTGCGACTCGTCCATTCTATTTCATTTATTACCCATTATTTGGATTCAATCACCGCCTTCCTCTTAGTTTTACGTTTTATTTTCCCCGTTCTCATGTTTTCTCGTGAACTCTTCTTCTTCCTTCGCAGTGATAATAAAAGAAAACGTCGCCCTCTTTATGACTCTCTCTTCGTATAATTTACATTATCTTCTTTCGTTTATTCGTTTTTAAGTCAAGAACTATTTTTATTTACATCATCCAATGTTTTTTTATCTTTTTCATACATGAATTCAATCCTAATTTTATTGTTTTTCTTCTTTATCGTATTCATTTTGATGCAAAAAGCCATTTTTCCAGATTCGTTTCCGAGACGAATATAGATTCGTTAAAAACAATAGAAAGCAAAACGAAGCAGAATAGAAGGCATCAGCCATGGGGGAAGTAGACACAATGACCGTATTTGTTATGACTTATTGTTTGCGTGAAGGAAAGCTTAAAATGTCCGTCTAATAACACTTACTTTTTTTTTTCTTTTTATATTCCCTTCAGTCGACCGTTTTCTTGCTTCAAAACATGGATCTTCACTTGCAGGAAGTATCTTAATATAATTCTGCTTGTCCATTTCTTAGTTCGCACAACCGATAGGTCTGCCAATACCTCATAAATAATGGACTATTCTGTTTCTATCTTCACGTGGGAAGAAAGAAAAGGCATATCAAAGACGCCACATTGTTCCAGAGAAGGAAGGAAGAAAAGAAAGAAAGAAAGAAAGAAAGAAAGAAAGAAAGAAAGAAAGAAAGAAGTAATTATGTGTTTTCCTGCCAATGTGCGTTGTGGGCTATCGGCTCGGAATGAGAAATCGGGGAGCCGAGATCAAATTCTAGTTGAATTCATTGCATTCACTTCTGCGCAAATACCCTTGGGAAAGGTATTAATCCGTCTCTTCCCTCCAGTTATGGGTTAAATAACAAGACAGATTGGGTTTTATAGCCTTGGCTAGCAACCACTCTACCGCAAAAAGTAGTGGAAACCTACTTCGGGATGATCAGTCAGTCAGTCATGTCTCTTTCGAGACATGATCGTCCAAGCGTGTTTCATGTATGGCACTTAACTGGCTGACTGACCTCCTAAATTACCGATCCGTTGTTTTTTTTTTTTGGAATAACGCAAAAGACGTATCATAGTCGCTGTATGGTTTCACTGAAAGAAAGAAAGAAAGAAAGAAAGAAAGAAAGAAAGAAAGAAATAGAGGAAGAAGAAATAAAAGACGTGTCTGCCAAAACATCGTAAATAATGAACTATTCCGATTTGATAGTGCAAAAAGACGGTAAGGACATATTTGAGACAATGTTTAGTTTCAATGAGAAAAAAGAAGAAAGAAAGAAGTTTTTAACATCTGCCAAATCTCATAAACATTTGACTATTCCATTTGGATCGCGTGGAAAGACGGGAAAGAATATTAGAGACGCTACTTGGTTTCAAGATATAGGAAGGTATTTCTGCAAGTGAGGCAAAAGAAACGGTTAAAGTACAACTGACGATTGCATCTAGCGAGTTCAACAGTAAGCCGTTGAGACCTAGTTGTCAAGCTAATAGCATGCTTAAATCCATGTAATCAAGGTCCCAAGGAAAAATTCTCTCTTCAGAACAATTGCCATGAAAATATTTAAAGAAAAAAACAGAGTTAAGCCACGTCACGTCAGTGAGAAGATAGATGGTCTAGATCGATTACATTACAAACCCTTCTTTGATCTGATAGGAATCTCGATATTTTTTTTTAATCATTTCACCCCAAGCAAGGTATTCCACTGCCACTATTGCACATGGGATTATATAGGGGAAGGTAAAGAGAAAGAGTGGTTAGTTATAGGAAATGTCAGAAGGAGGGTGATAGATGGGTAAGGATACCGAGGCTGGGGGTTGGGTTGATAGGAAGAGTGTTTGAAAGAATGGATGCGAGTTAGTGTTTTAGGAGTTGTCTATTGACCTTACATTTAAACTCCTGGAGATTGTAGCCGTCGGAGAAGCAATCATGTGGAAGGGAATTCCAAGTTGGGAAGTGCGAGAAAAGAAACTGTTGGAGTAGAAGTTATGGTTACATTTTATCGGTTTCACTGTAAAATGATGGGATCTAGTTGCTAATCTAGTATCTCGTGCAAATTCGTACCTAGGGGCACCAGTGATCTAAGTTCATCGGAGCAGAAGCCGTGAAAGTATTTATAGAAGAGACACAGGGAAGCCACGTCGCATAGAGAGATACTAGATTAGCAACTAGGTCCCACCCTTTTACAGTGAAACCGATAAAATGTAACCGCAATTTCTACTTTCATTTTATTCTTTTTCCTTTGATTCTTTTCTCGATTTATTTTCTATTTGTAAATCTATTCTTTAAAATTTTTTTTTCACTATTTTTTGGTCCATTATATTCTTTCTTTGTTCCTACTTTCTCTTCTTTTTTTTCTTTTATTTAAAAAAAAAATAGTAACAACGGTATTTACCCACCTTCCCACGTAAGGCGAGATGTGACACAAGGTCTTTTTAATGTGGGTCTTCCCGGTCATATCAGTCAGTTAAAGTGCCATACGTAGTAAACGCTTGGGCGATCATGTCTCGAAAGAGACATGACTGACTAGGCAGAAAATTATCCCGCAGTAGGTTGCCATTGCTTTCTGCAGTAGATTGGTTGCCAGCAAAGGCTATAGAACCCAATCTGTTCTGTTATTTAACCCATAGCTGACGGATTAATACCTTTCCCAAGAGTATTTGCGCGTAAGTGAATGCAATGAATTCAACTGGAATTTGAACTCGGCTCCCCGATTTCTCGTTCCGAGCCGTTATCCACTGTATCACAACGCACCCGGTCATATACCCAGGCCAAAAATATCTGTCTATCATTCTTCAGTCGTGATTCCACCCTTCGGCGGAACCAGGACTAGGTTAGTGCTCTCTGTCTTCGGGCAGGGAGCGCTCTCCACCCGAGGGCAGAGAGCTGACAGTGTCATAGTAGCAGAGGCAAATGCTAACTGCAACTGCAATATAGTAACAACTTTAAGTAAACGCGTATGAAACTTATTTGATTCACTCTGCTTTCGTGCTGAAGAAAGTTTATTTTCTTGTGATGGATGGTTACAAGCGAGAGGGAAGCTGGGGTGTACTTATTTTGTTACCACTCTTTCGTTTTAGGTTCTTTCCCCTTTTCAAACTGTCATTGTTTTATTTTGATAATTTTTTTTGTCTTCGTTCCTTAAATTTTATTTCATTTTTCTTCTTTTTTTATTTCATTTTTCTTCTTTTTTTTATTTCATTTTTCTTCTTTTTTTATTTCATTATATCTTTTTTTATTTCATTTATTTCTAAATGATTTTTTATTCCTATCTTTTTTACTTCTTTGTTTCGTTTTGTTTGTTTTGTTTTACCTTTCATTTTTCTCTCAAATATTTTCTTCATCTTTCTTTCCTTTTCATTCTCATTTATTTTTTCCTTCATTTCTTTCGTTTTATTTTTACGCTTTCATCTTCTGAAATTTTCTTGGCGCCTATTTCTTTAATATTATCTTATCGCCCCTTATGCCACTGTTTTGCAGGGGGTTACATCGGAGGAAAGTTATGAGAAAGAGTGACCGTTTATAGGGGGTGTCAGGAAGTGGGTAAGAGAAAGATGATTGTGGCCATAAAGTGGGGATCAATTTATATATAGATTGTAATGTAGAATTTATCCCCCACTTTATATTCACATGATAATAGTATAGATTTTTTTTATAAACATATCGCCCCAAGCAAGGCATTTTACTGCCACTGTTTTGCAGGGGGTTACACAGAAGGAAAGACACTCTGTGGTGAATTGGGGCAAGAAGTGGCTTGTCAACTTCAATGCGTCAAAGACCAAGCTGTTGTCTGTCAACCATCACAGTCAACCTCTCCTGCCTCCCATCAGCATGGACCAAGCGATTCTCCCTGAGGGCAACACACTACGCCTCCTCGGCTTTACCCTCTCCTCAGACCTCAAATGGAACCACTATATTGATTCCATAGCTAAATCTACTGCTAAGAAGGTTGGGTCACTATGCCGATCAAGGATGTTTTTTCCGCCTGAATCCATCCTGCATATATACAAGTCAACCATCCGTCCGTGCATGGAGTACTGCTGCCATTTATGGTCAAACGCTCCTGCCGTTCACCTCAGTGTTCTCGACAGGCTCCAAATGAGAGTCTGTCATGTGATAGGTACTGATCTGATGGCTCGACTGCAGCCACTTCCCCACCGTCGAAATGTGGCCTCCCTTTGTCTGTTCTATAAATACTTTCATGGCTTCTGCTCGGACGAACTTAAGTCACTGGTGCCTCCTCAACAGTCAGGTTAGCCAAATGCAGACGACAATTCTACTCCTGCAGCTTCTTCTCTCGCACTTCCCTCCTGTAGAACTCTCTCCCATATTCTTGCTTTCCTGACGGCTACAACCTCCAGAAATTTAATGCAATGTCAATACTCATCTATTAACGACTGGATTCTAGCTCCCTCCCCACCCCCGTATATCCTCCCCTTTCTCTCCACCTATGTATCTGTCATCGCACATGCATTCTCAGCTTTCTATTGCTCCTTTCTAACTAGTTTGTACTCCTCACTCTTTTCTAATTAATCTTTTTACAGTTATGTAGCCCCCAGCCCATCAGTGGCATTTCTGATTTGCTCGGGGTGAAATGATTAAAAAAAAAATATGAGAAAGAGTGACAGTTTATACGGGGTGTCAGGAAGTGGGTAAGAGAAGACTGATGAGAGTGGAATGGACGGAGAAAGGAGCATGAGAGAGAGGATGCAGTTTAGGTGATGCCAATTGACTTTACATTTAAATTCTTGGAGATTGTAGTTGTCGGGGAAGCAAGTAAATGGAAGTGAATTCCACAGACGGTAAGTGCGAGGAAAGAAACTGATGGAGTTGAATTTGAGTTTACATTTTATTTGTTTCACACGGAAAACAACTGTATGTTGTCTAAAGACCAAAGATGATAGCTTCCTGTTTGAAAAGAGCCCACACTCAAGTTTTTTGTAATATTCTTATGCATTACAGAGCGATGTTAATTCTTCTGCATCTTCCTTTGACTTTTTGGATTCTTCCAGCTTCAAAGATTACTGATGTATTAAGTGGTTTTCCAATATTTTAACAATTCATTCATCTTAACTGACAATATAAAAGCTTTTAAAATTATTTAAAATATGAGTTGACATTTTAACATTTAAAAACTTATTTAAAGTATTTACGCATTCTAACGTTTACAAAATGTATTTTAAATATTTTTAACTTTCTGGCATTTAATCAATTTAATCAATTCATTTAAAATAGCATTAGAATACTGACATTTAAAATTCAATTTGAAATATTAGTTGAAAAATATTCTAAGATATTACTTGAAATTCTATCATTTTAAAAAATTAATTCCAAATATTTTATCAAACATATAAAATTAATAATAGCGATAAAAATAAAGATATTAAAATAAAAGAAGTAACAAAAAAAAAGGTAGTAAAAAAATAAAATTATCTAACCGTAAAGTGGTAAGTGGTATTATTGAAATACAAAACACAATACAAAGCAGTTCAAGCGAACTATCGGCCCTTTTTTTTTAATCAAAACTCCATTGAGTACAATGCGCACATCGATTAAAATAAACCGCAAAGATTAGATGCTGTGTCAGTCAGTTAAGTGCCATACGTGATACACGCTTGGGCGATCATGTCTCGAAAGAGACATGACTGACTGGGCAGTAGGTTGCCATTGCTTTCTGCGGTAGACTGGTTGCCGACCAAGGCTACAGAACCCAATCTGTCCTGTTATTTAACCCATAACTGGAAGGAATAGACGGGTTAATATCTTTCCCAAGGGTATTTGCGCGTAAGTGAATGCAATGAATTCGGCTGGAATTCGAACTCGGCTCCCCGATTTCTCGTTCCGAGCCGATATCCAATGCTCCACAACACACATCCTTAGATGCTGTGTAAGAAATGTATAAAAGAAATGTATAAAAACTAATGGTTATTGGTCACACAATTACTGATTCTGATAGCTGAAGGAGAGCTGGCAGGGCTTAATATAAGTAGATTCTAAATCATTCAAATTAAATTCTGAATTAGCCTTCTCCAGTACCGAAAACACGTTTGATTATAAGACTGGACACATTGATGGTTGTTTAATAAATTTCAGCTATCACCAAACCAGATGTGTTAATGCCCCTATGCAAATTGTTCAAATTGCCCTTGCAAATCTTGGCTGGTAAATGATGACACATTTAAAATATATATATATATATTAACGATGAAAAAAATACCTTTAAAATATTGATGGATATGGTATATTTATAAATTAATTTAACGTTGATAGGTGAATCTAAACATTGTAATTAAATGTTGAACTTCATATTTATAAGAAAAAGGTTAATATTAATATCTCCTGCCAAATTGAGTCTTTTCAAACATTTTTTTGCCTTAACTGTTTTATTATTATTAAGTTCTGTGTTGTATTTCCTCATAGTTACAGATGTTTTTCATCACAGGTACATAGGTCGTAATTCTATAAGTGTTAATTAGCCGAGCTGACCAGAAACAGAGAGTTAGCGATCAGTGACACTTAAGTGAAAATTATCGTTCTGTGATACTTATCGCTTGAGCTAAATTAACCAGTATTGCTGGGCTTCAAATGTCAACATGTAGACGTCTTTCATTCATTTTTTTAATCATTTCACTCCAAACAAAACAATAAAACCACTAAGACACAAGAGGTTACTAGGTGTAAAAGAATAAAAAAAAAAACATTAAAAAGCGAGAACAACAAAAGAAGAGAAATCCAGAATACAGTAGATAATACAGTGAAATTGCATTTAAATTTTTAAAGATCTAAGTTGACTTGGAAAGCGAGAAGCCGGAAGAGGGGTGCACAAGCGAGAAGTGTAAGAAAATAAACTGATAGAATAGAATTTACAGTTACATCAAGACATTCACCTGCAAAATGATGAGACCATATTGCCAATCTAGCACCGCTTAAATTCATAAAGGGCCGGTCTGAAGCCGAAACGCCAGGTCAAGACCAATAACATTGCATATTCTTCTTTAGATTTTATTTGAATTTTTAATAGATCTCTAAATATATCAGGAGTACCAGAAAATATGTGGCAGCAATATCCTAAGTATGGACGAAGAGTATACTAATAAATGCGTCAGATAGATTCATACGAATACCGAGTGTAGAATTCACAAAAAGTAAATTCTTTTGCAAGATTTTCACTTGTTACACCGTAAAGTTACTTCTATAATTTTCATATCTTGCTCTGTTTGATCTGATTTGGATCTTTATTTTTTTATTTTCTATTATTGACGTAATACGAGACCCAAGAGCCACTCAAGATAGAAGGGTTACCGAATGATGTTGTTCTATTCGATAAATAAATAAAAAATTGTGTAGAACAAATGTTCCTTTCAGATGCCCTAGTTAAAATAAATTGCGTGAAAAAAGACATCAGATTAACGTGCAGAGTCATAGAGAAAAAGAGGAGAGATAATTTAAATATACACTAAGCAAAGGGTGTTCGCTTAACTTTTCTGTAGCTTTGGTCGGTGGAAATGGGACAGACGATTGAAGACCGAATCTTTCATGTTGCCGATAGCTGAAAAATGAATCCGTGTGTAAGTTAGAGCATCTACCAAAGCTTTCAATGTTGACCCCTGGTTATATGACATTAAAGACACTCAAATCATAGGATATTTTTAGCACTATTCGATTGACCTATTATTTTTCTTTTTTGTCAAATGTTATATTCTATACTTAGATGAAACTGATTTTGTAATTTGTTTCTTTTGTGGGTATATGCGTGCGGGTAGCTCACAAATCCTTTTATAATGAAATGGACTAAATTGCTTTTTTTTTGTTCCTAGTCAGTCAGTCAGTTAAGTGCCATACGTGATAAACGCTTAGACGATCATGTCTCGAAAGAGACATGAATGACTGGGCAGAAGGTTATCCCGCAGTAGGTTGCCATTGCTTTCTGCGGTAGACTGGTTGCCGACAAAGGCTATAGAACCCAATCTGTCCTGCTATTTAACACATAACTGGAAGGAAGAGACGGATTAATACCTTGCCCAAGGGTATTTGCGCGTAAGTGAATACAATGGATTCAACTGGAATTCGAACTCAGCTACCCGGTTTCTCATTTCGAGCCGATATCCAATGTACCATAACGCACATTGTTCCTAGATGAATCCCAATACTTCTCATTTATTTTTCTTCTCTATGTCATGTCTTTTCAGGATCATGACTCTCCTCGACTGTCATTTTTGGCTCTGAGAATTTTTTTTTAATTTTATCGTCCGTTTTATTTTTTTATTTATTTATTTATTTATTTATTTTTGTTCTTGCTGTTCATTTGCAAAAATTCCTTAACTGGTTTACTCCTTGATACTCTCCCTTCTTTTGCATTCAGTATATCATGGGAGTATTAAGTTGGCTAGTTTCTCTTTATCAAATATCCCAGAAATGTTAGCTCTTTTTTTGTTGTTATCATGATTGTAGCTCCAAAGACTTATTCGTTTCTCCCACGTCCTGTCCATGGTATTCTCATCATTCATTCATAGAAGCACATTACTGTCGCTACACGTCTCTACCTTGTATTTGGGGATATTCTTCAGCATTTACTGATATATAAGATATTAGAAGCACATCACTGTCGCTACACGTCTACCTTGTATTGGGGGATATTCTTCAACATTTACTGGCATATAAGATATTAGATTTTAGTTTGAATTTTAGCGCTATTTTGTTTGCTTCTAACCATATTTTCCCATATCTTAATACTTTGCTTAGTTTTTTAGAAGACATATTTCGCTATTCCAACGCGCCTTGCGAATTTCATATTATCCATCGTTACCTAATAGTGTCTAGATAATTTCAATAACAAAGAAAAACAAAACATAGCATCTCTCTCCAAATACGTTTGGGAATTAAAAAACAAAAATAAAACACCTAAGGTTAAATGGAAAATCCTCAAACAAGCAAGAACAGCAAAATCTATAAAAGAACCATGTTTTCTTTACCTTCAAGAAAAAATAGAGATCCTTAAATATATAAATAGTAACAAGCTTTTAAATCAGAGGCACGAAACCACAGTAAACTGCAAGCACATTAGGGACCTAACCCTACAATCATGCTAGGAAATACTAGGAGTTTGATATTCTTATTATAAAAGATTAAAAATGCTATAGAAAAATCGATCTAATAAATCCTTAAAGGAAGGTCTAATACCCACAAAAACATCTAAATAAATAAAACGTAAAATTAAAGAAATAAACAAGCTCCCGAACTATTACTAAAATCTACAGCAATAACCTTACTTACCGTAATAACCTTACTTAAATACAAAAATATTCCGTACTGGAAAAATCAAAATTAAACGAAAAAAATGGCTCCCAAACTCGAAAAAGAATCAAAATTCCTAGATTCAAAATTAAGATTAAATATACTATTTCAAAACAATTGTATCATACACAAAAATAAACTGTAATCACATTGAAGATCTAAACCTACAATCATGCTAAAAATTACTGGGAATTTTGAATAGATATTTTTATTATAAAAGATAAAAAATGCTATAGAAAAGTCGATCTAATAAATCCTTAAAGTAAGATTTAATGCCCACAAAAATATCTAAATAAATAAAACAAATAAAAAATTAAAAGAAATAAATAGGATTCCAAACGATAATTTATAGAAAAATAAAAAATTAAAAGAAAAAACCGATCCTCTAAACTCAAAATTAAGATTAAATATACAGCTCTATATAAAAAACTGATAAAATACAAATTTGCATTTACTTCCTAAAAAAATACAAGTTTAGATTTCTTGAAATCTAAAGTCAGTTAAGTGCCATACGTGATATACGCTTGGACGATCATGTCTCGAAAGAGACATGACTGACTGGGCAGAAGATTATCCCGCAGTAGGTTGTCATTGCTTTCTGCGGTAGACTGGTTACCAACCGAGGCTAAAGAACCCAATCTGTGCTGTTATTTGACCGATAACTGGGAGGAAGAGACGGATTTATACCTTTCCCAAGGGTATTTGCGCGTATATGATTGCAACGAATTCAACTGGAATTTGAACTCGGCTCTCCGATTTCTCGTTCCGAGTCGATATCCACTGGACCACAACGCACATAAATACATAATGCTCCAAACTTGAATATAAAATTTTAAAAAAATATAAAAAAAACCCTATCCCCCTAAAATAAAAATAGAACAAACCAAAATAAAATAAATAAAAAAATATTCTGTACCGGAAAAATCAAAATTAAAAACAACAAAAAACACCCCACCCCTATCACGTATATCTAAGGAACCCCAAAGGGAAAGCCTCGCCACATCAATTAATTAAACACTAGCCAACCATAAAGCCGTCCTAAAAATTCTTAAGGTCAACAAACAAGATAGGTTCCTCAATCACACACACACAAAAAAAATCCACACAGGCACACAAAACTGACCAAGTGATCAGGCCCCTCCACACACCGCTTTCTTCGAAATCCTAACCGAAACATATACCCGACCGATAAAAACGTACATTCCAACAGATAATACCATTAATCAACAATTTCGCACTTACACACCAAGTTCTTCAACAGTCTAACAGTCAAATCGAAAGACACATTCCCTTAATTATCAATAACCCCAACCAACCCCACAACAACAACGAACCAAATATAAACAGAGGATGATTCCAACTCTTGCCCTCTCATCCTGATGAAATGTTGGTAAACCAACACTGAAACAAAGATATGATTGTAGAGAAGATTACATATATAGAAAGAATTATGTACATGTTCTAAAACATAATTTATAATAAATAATTGCATTTATGTAGTTGCTTGATTGTGACGTTCCCATATGTAGCTCGCACGTTAGGATGTCTTTTTCACTGACAACAATGCATTCTGTTTTCTGACAGTTAATAGTCTTTTCTACTTTCTATCCTAATAATTTCAAAAAAGGTCCTAGACGCACTAGTAGGTCGCAAAATCAAGTATAATCTGAGTCTCTTAAAATAGCTTGTTTTAAAGCCAGAATATATTTTAGATGGTAATAATGGTTTTGAAAATGATAATGATTTACTGGTACAAATCTTCTTAATTTATCTATAGTTGGGGGAGAATATGTGGATTCATAACTTTTCAAACCGTATTTGTCCATAAATGAATGTTGTCGTGGACACGGTTAAAGGTCCAGCAAGAATAACACAAAACAACCAAAATAGGAAATAACGAATATATATTAAACACGGCAAAATACTACACTTGGAAGTTTGTTAGCAGAACGATAATACGGGTTAGTTTGTAATACTATAATTCGAACCTCGAACTGGAACTCGTAATGGTCATTACGGTAGCAGTGTTCGTAGACGACTCTCGGCTATGTTCAGGGCGCACTCCTCAGGCTACTCTCCCAGGCTACTTAGGCTATCTACCTGGCTATCTCCTCTCACCTCTTGTGAGGGGAGGTATATGTGATGTTCGGAAGAGTTCATTGAGAATCGGGAAGTGGATTTTAATTTCCGAGGTTTTACTCTTAGACCATCTGCACGTCTAAGTTTATTTCTAGAATAGAGATGATCTTGACTATAACTATCTATATCCTCTCATTTCGGGTAGTGTAACGCGCATCAGCGCAGAAAGTGGTATCGGCATACCGGGTTCAAATTCTAGCTTAGTCTGTTACGTTCACTTTTTTTTATAAAAACTCTCAGGCTTGACACAAATCCGTCTCTTCTTTTCTCTTATGGGTTAAATAGCAGGGTAAACTGGATTTTTTTAGCTTTGGGTTAGTAACCAGTCTAGAAAGAAAATTCTGAGAAGGCAACAGAAAGCCACACCATTATATTTTACAAGGGTGCATGGCAGTTCATAGATAAGAATAAAAAATATTTTAGTCGCCTTAGCTTATTGATTTGCTTTTAAGAGCAAAATTTGGTTCATTATTTTAAATCCAGAATGTATTTTTAAACTTTAATAATTGTTTCTAAGATAATAATGATTTACTGATATATATCCTGTTAATTAACCCACAGTTTGGGGGAGAATGGGTGGATACTTAACTATCCACATGTTATTTACCCGTAATTGAATATAATGAAATTGGAAATCGGAGAGCCGATTTTCAATTCTAAGCCGTGATCTATTACACCACCAGCATGTCCAAGCTTACTTCAAAATGGGAGAGGACTTTTGTTTTTTTTCTTTTTTAAAAAAAATTTTTTTTTTCAGTGACCGATCAAGGGGAAAAGGGTAGCGAATATATTTTTTGTGAGGTTGAATTTTCAATTTTTTGCAACAATTTTGCCTCAGTTGGAAAACCATGTTTCACAAAAGATTTCTTTTAGTCACAGGTTGATGTAATGAATATGCAATAATGAATATGCATACACCTTGGTTCCTCCTCACAGTAATATGTCTGGCTGCTGTCAGCCAAAAATACAGTCTAAAGCGAGGTCGTACAGAGGTTTATTGGCCTACTACCAGGGGTCTATTTGTCTTTCACCAGAGGTCTACAGGTCTTCGAGTACAGATCATAACTAGAGGTCTACGTCTATTGACTTCGCCTACGTCTCAGGATGCTGAATACGATGAGTACCGTCATTACGTTTATTTACTTGATTGTTCTACCCGGATACATTTGTCTAAACTCCTTAACTACCTCAAATGATATATATATATATATATATATATATTAATCATATCACCCCGAGCAAGGCGATAACGCCACTGATGTGCAGGAGGCTACGCAAGAGTAAAAAGATTGGAAAAGAGAAAGCCGGAAACCACATCCTAAGCAGGGAACAAGAGATGAGCCTCTTCACCTGTTCAATAGACGTGGGTGGAGTGTGAACCGGGCGATAGTTTAGTCTATCTACTCCAATTGAGTCTATCTACTCCAATGGCTAATGATTAACAAGAAATTAAATATATTTGGATGCATGCAAAATAGCTGAAAAGAAAGACATTAAAATTTAACAATTAAGAATAGTGCATGTATGTGTGTATAAAGGAGTCAGTCACCTGGGAAAGATATCCCCAAGGTGGGAATGAGTTCCATATTCGTGTTGATACTGTAGGGAGACAATAATTGTCTTCCCTTAAGGGGATCAACCCAGTGAAGTGTGAGTTTGGAAAGTCTGAAGTTATTTTCCTAGGTCACCGCATTAATTCAGCTGGAATTTCACCTTCCCCATCTAAAGTGGCGGTCATTTCAGACTTTCCCATGCCAGATACCATGAGAGAGTTGCGGCAGTTTTTAGGGATGGTGGATTTTTTCGAAGGTTCCTGCCAAATTGTGCGCAGGTTTAAAACCTTTGACTGATTTTTTAACTGATGTCAAATACTGTGATATAGTTTTGTCTGAACCGGCCTTGGCAGCCTTCCATCAAATTAAGGTTTTATTGTCCTGAGCATATATATATATATATATATATATATATATATATATATATATATATATATATCCTTTTCCGGAACATATCACGGGGGAAGGGAAAACAGCTTGCGCATATATTTGTTGTGAGAGTGATTTTTCCTTTTATTCTTTCTTTTTTTTTAATATTTACCTTCACTATCAAAAATATATTTAAAAAAAGTAAAAGCTTAATTCGCCTGTTGCTATTTTACAGAATAAGTGATGCTTCCAAATATATTTACTGCGCCACTTGACATTTTCTAACGAGGCAATGAAGCCAAGCCGATTGTGAGATCATCTCGCTAGTCAGATAAGCCGATTGAATATTTTGAAAAACTGTGTGAGAAGTTTTAAAACCATCCTAAAATAGGTGCTGCATTTGTGAAACAAACCGCAAAGGATGAAGAGAGATTAACCACAGCTTACAGTGTGTCACATCTAATTGAACAGACGTGTTGTAAGAAGCATACATTTTATGAACTTTAATAATAGCCTCGAACAAAGAGTTTATATCAACAATTATTCCTCAGGATTCAAACCAGATTTATCAGAACATTGCTCCTCAGCATTAACACAGTAAAATATCAATTAGGGAAAAAATAACACTGAAAATAAACCGATTCCTGATCTGCGAGACTCATAATTTTCCATGCATTTAGATAAATCTGTAATTACGGATGTGCGTTGTGGTGTATATGGATAACGGCTCAGAATGAGAAATTGGAGAGCTGAGTTCGAATTCCAGTCGAATTCGTTTCAGTCACTTACATACAAATACCCTTAGGAAAGGCAATGAATTAACTTCTCCCTCCAGCTATGAGTTGAATAGCAGAACAGATTGGTTTCTATAGCCTTGGTTGGCAACCGGTCTACCGCAGAAATTAATCGCAATCTACTGCAGGAAAATATTTTGCCTAGTTAGTCATGGATCAAAAATGACATTATTGCCAAAGCGTTATTGCATATGGTAATTAAATGATTGGATATTTGATTAAAGGCATATATAATGCAATTTCGATGAAAAGTGTATATTTAAAAGACGGAGCATCTTAATTTATTTTTTAATCATTTTACCTCAAGCAAGGTAATAAGGCCACTAAGACACAAGATGTTCTTGAACGTTAGAGAATATGAAAAAAAGAAAACACTAGAAAAAGAGAGAACAATAAAAGAAGAGAAATTAAGATAAGAAATAATGATTGACATTGCATTCAAATCTTTACGGATCGAAGTTGTCTGGGAAGCAAGAAGACTGAAGCGAGTTCCACTCGCGAGTAGTACATTGAAACAAACTCATGGCATTGAACTTACAGTTACATTTAACCATTTCAACTATAAAATGGTGAAACCTTGCCGCCAATCTAGTACTGTGCTTATATTCATAAAGTCTAGATACCGTAGAGAAAAGTTCATTAGAACATTTACTATGAAGGTATTTGTAGAAAAGGCATCGGGATAATACTTTACGGCAGTCAAAGAAATGACTAAAGCTGATATGCCATGTCAGGACTAATAACATTGCAATGACTTCTTTGGATTTCATCAAGAATCTCTACATATATAAATATAGAATGGGGTCCAGAAGAGACGTAGCAACAATATTCAAAGCAAAAAGGAATGACAGACTTCTAAATATGTAAGATAGATTCTGGCGATAACACATGTCTAGCACGACACAGCGAACCAACTTTCTTAACAGCAGACTTAGCCATTTTTTTTTAATCATATCACCCCGAGCAAGGCGGTAACGCCACTGTTGCGCAGGGGGCTACGTAAGAGTGAAAAGATTGGAAAAGAGAAAGCCGGAAACCACATCCTAAACAGGGAACAAGGGATGAGCCTCATCACCTGTTCAATAGGCGTGGGTGGAGTGTGAACCGGACGATAGTTTAGTCTACTCAAATCGAAAAAAAAAAGATAAGAGTGAAAAGACTGGAAAAGATAAAGCCGGAAACCACATCCTAAACAGGGAACAAGGGATGAGCCTCTCCACCTGTTCAATAGACGTAGGTAGAGTGTGAACCGGGCGATAGTTTAATCTATCTACTCCAATCGAAAAACAAAAGAAAAGAGTGAAAAGATTGGAAAAGAGAAAGCCGGAAACCACATCCTAAACAGGGAATAAGGGATGAGCCTCTTCACCTGTTCAATAAACGTAGGTGGAGTGTGAACCAGGCGATAGTTTACTCTATCTACTCCAATCGAAAAAAAAAAAAGAAAGAGTGAAAAGATTGGAAAAGAGAAAGCCGGAAACCACATCCTAAACAAGGAACAAGGGATGAGCCTCTTCACCTGTTCAATAGACGTAGGTAGAGTGCGAACCGAGCGATAGTTTAGTCTATCTACTCCAATTGATTCAATATAATCATTCCACTTTATGTCACCTGAAATCGTTAGCTCAAGAAGCGGCAGTAAGTCACTCACCCGGGGGTTAGCATTGGCCATGCTGATAGACGATATTAAAAGAGAGCAATTTCGTTTTGGAGGCATTAAGATTAACAAGATATTGCTTACCCTAGTTAAAATCTTATCTTTTACCAAATATTTCAAAGGCTATCAATATTTACGTTAGTGAATCTACATCGTAAAAAATAATATACTCCTGAATAATATTGTTGCAAGTGTTATTAATGAAGTAATATCAATGATAGTTAGTAAGCGTGATTTTATTACATATTTTTGTAATATTTTAACATAATTTCAATTACCCTTATTACTTGAAGCATGAATGTGACTATTTTTCACAGTTTAAATATTAATGGGGACTTCAGATGTTTTAATAACTCAAAAGCCGTAAAAGCGAACCCTGTGCATAAAATTTATGATGAAATCTATTCCGTTCTAGTTGTTCGTTTCAGAGAGCTATTTAAAAAAAAAATAGAAAGTGCAATTTGATTCGTATGAGTAATTCATGAAAATTTGTTAACGTCAATAAATATATGACTTTAATTATAATGAAAAGATCAATGCAGCCTCTTTCAAATGAAAACATTTGTCACATTCAAGTGAAGGATATGATGATCAAACCCCGATGATACATCAGTGTTCCTGATACACAATAAAGTAATTTGTGTTATGCTTATTACTACGCCCTATTGTTTACTTTATTTTGTTTTTTGTTGGTTTAGAGGATTGTTTTATTCTTTTATTTTTTGTTTAAATTAGCTGAATCAGTTTGACTAAGGACCTGCATATTCAGTGAGTCGACTAGCTTCAAACACATAGTTTTATTTACATTGTATTCAAAGGAAAGAAATCTTAAGGGAATATATATATATGTATGTATATATATATATATATATATGTATATATATATATATATATATATATATATACGCATCGTTCATTCAGCAATGAATTAGAACACTCTCAGCTATTGGGCGTGTATAATGATAATATACACGCAAAAAAGTCTGCCTCCTTCTACCGAGACCCCGTAGCTCAGAGGTAAAATAGCCGACTGACGCCAATTCGGTCGGGTTTCAATCCTGGGTAAAAAGCAATCAGATGTCTAACCGTACCGATGAGCTGTGATACAGTGAAACAGATCTGTCTGCGGATGACTATATATATATATATATATATATATATATAAGAAAAAATTAGGCAGACACGTTATTTCATGGTAAATTGGAAGTTTAGGCCTATTTCAGTTGAACCATCATCAGCTTCGTGTAAAATCTTTTGTACAATAACGACGGAAGCTGATGATGGTTCGCCTGAAATAGGCCTATACTTCCTATTTACCACGAAATAACGTGTCTGCCTTAATTTCTCTTATATTTGCTCTATATGTATTTATATACATATATATTTAGACCTCTCTTAGAGAGTTATCCTACCACTATATGTACAGGATACTCCTTTGGATTCTTCTATATCTACACCGCATGCTGATATATATATATATATATATATATATATATATATATATATATATATATATATATACAAGTTGCTGCGAAAGTAACGCACTCTATTAACTTTTATTGAACTGAAATAAATTAAAGTTGTTTAAGAAATTTTATAAATATTGTCACATCAAACAACATGATCTGTTATGATTAACAAACTATTTAACATGTTCAAAATTCTCCACTTCGTGTTCAGTACTAGGCTGAACCCTATTAGCCGCACTTCTACAAACCTATTTGACCCATTTCGGTATTAATTTCTGTAAAATTATAAGAAATTACATGTTTTAATTCGAGAATTCTCTTAGGATTGATCCTATAAACAATATCTTTAGGTATACTCCGCAAGAAAAAGTCTGGTGGCGGTAGATAGGAGTGTAAGACAAGGATGTGTCTTCTCACCCTTTAACCTATACAGCGAAACAATTCTGAGAACTCTAGAAATTTTGCCAGGATTCGTCATTGGCGGCCATAATCTGAAGAATATAAGGTACGCAGATGATACAGTGCTGATAGCAGACACGGGAAGGAAACTAGAAGACTTCCTGCAGAAGGTAGCTAAATAAAGCGGAAAGAAAGAACTACATATGAACTACAAGAAAACTGGGTGCATGGTCATCAGTAAAAAGAAGAGTCTAAATTACCAACTACAGGATTGGGATACTAAAATCAAGCAGATACAGAGATTTAAATACCTGGGAAGTGATCTAACAGAGAACGACACTGAGATACGAAACGTATTGCATAGCTAAGGATGCATTCCAGAAACTGAGTAGAGTAATGAGAGACAGGAAAGTTTCGCTGAAAACGGAGTTCTCCATTGTTATGAGATGTCTGTCCTTCAATATGGCAAGCAAATGCGGAACAATCACTTCCAAGATGAAGAAAAGACTTGAAGCAACCGAAATCTGGTTCTACAGAAAAGTGTTGAGGAAACTATGGACGAAACATGTGAGGTTTTTGAGAGGATGGAAACGAAAAGGAAACTAATGCTTAACAGAAGGAAAAGGCAGCTGAAGTTTCTGGAACACACAATGAGGAAGGAAGGTCAGGAGAATCTGATACTCACAAGGTGGATAGAGGGAAAGAGAGACAGAGGAACGCAACACGTGACATATTTGATCGGCTTGAAAAATGAATGGCAAAGTAGGGTTTGGAAAGGGCAACAAGAGAAAGGGTGTTAAGAGCTACAAAGGATAGGAGATGTGCTAGGCCAAGATGGCCTACGTCCTGAAGGGACATTTCACATAGAAGAAGAAGATAGTGATGGCCACCACCTTGCTCTACGATGTCATATCCACCTCAGTTCGCAAACTCCCTATAAATATTTTCCTGCGCTGCATTTTGTCCTTCATAACTTCATCGACTAAAAGTGATGTTTACGTTGATGTAACTAAAGAAAAACCGGAAACCACATCCTAAATAGGGAACAAGGGATGAGCCTCTACACTTGTACAATAGATGTGGGTGGAGTGTGAACCGGGCGATGGTTTAGTCTATCTACTCCAATTGGGAAAAAAATGAAAAAGAAAAATGAAAAAGAAAAAAAGAAATGTGAAAAGATTGGAAAAGAGAAAGCCGGAAACCACATCCTGAACAGGGAACAAGGGATGAGCCTCTACACCTGTACAACAGACGTGGGTGGAGTGTGAACCGGACGACAGTTTAGTCTATCTACTACAATTGAAAAAAAGAAAATAACTAAATAAATAAATAAATAAATAAATAAATAAAAATAAATGTAAGGGTGTTGAGTTAACTAAGTTTTAACTTAGTTAAAGTCCAGTAAAAAAAAATTTCTTTAAAAAAAATACAAAAACAACGCACTCGTTCAAATAACTATGAAACTTTTAAAATTAGCCACAACAAAAAATTAAAATAAAATCAAAGCAAAATCATTACTTACTAGTAAAGTTGTTCCCAACCCCCACAAAAACACGTACTCAACAGAAGAATTATTTTATCTTTTTGAACACTACATGAATGTATGCGGGGTGAGTATGGGAGTCAACTAGACAATGGCCGAGCAATGAAGTTGACCAAAGCAGTTTAAACTTATTGATTTACATTTTTTAAGCTGTGTTTGGACATATAGCTCAACCAATTTTGTTTAGTTTCTTTTTATTTGTGTTTTTATCACTGTCAAGAATGGTGAAATCTTGGATGAACCTGGACACAATTTTACTGTAGATGATTTATACACTTTCCACACACTTTTGTATTAGTTAACTGCTTGGTTTGAAGTAGCATTTTTAAATCGAAATTGTGGTAAGACTCGTTATAGTAAAAATTAATGCACTGAGTTGTTTTGAAAAATATCCCTTTTGTGTTCATATAATATTTTATTTAAATTCTTCGATATTTTTCCTATGTATTCTTTCTGGCAATTATTACATGTATGGATCAAATTCAACTTTTAACGTAACATTATTTAGTTTTTATTAATTCAGTATTTTATTGTTTTAGAAGCGGCTGCAAAAAGTTAATGTTCAACTTATATAAACTATTTTCAATTGTAGCTGTAATTGATTTAGTGGGTACAATGATACAATTTAATTCGTTGAATTTTCAGAATGGTTCACTGTTCTGTACAAGAAATGTTTTTCATTATATATATATATATGAAATGATTTGTTTGAACATTATTTTTGATCGATACCCATATTTAAGTAGATATTCTGTTTTTAATTAAACAGTATTATATATTTATATCTACTGGCTTGATTATTTCCGATAAATTTTTATTACGAAAATGTGTGTCATTCGGCAGGATTCGAATCTGCGACCCCTGTCCACATACAGGAAGCTACCATTTGATCTGGCAACGTCTTAGTCCTCTCGATCACGAATGACCTCTAGTCTAAACGAGGTTTTAATCAAGCCTATTTAACACAATTTTTGATTCATCGCAACAACCATATCTGCTCTGAAATGTATTGTAATATCAAGAAATGTAAACATGTTACGGAAATTAACGAAGATTAACGAAACTTGGTTATAAACAACCGACAATTTGAAATGATTTGTTTGAACATTATTTTTGATCGATACTTATATTTAAGTCATTCATAAAAACAGAATATCTACTTAAATATGAGTATCGATCAAAAATAATGTTCAAACAAATCATTTCAAATTTTTTTCCAAGTTTCGTTAATCTTCGTTAATTTCTGTAATTTATTTATATATATATATATATATATATATATATATATATATATATAAGTTGAATATATGGATCGGAATCCAACAAGATGAATAGAATTAGTGAAGAACAAGTAACAAAAAAAGTGTCCTTAATCTAACATGTTTCACTTTAACAAGCTTCTTCAAAGATTTTTTAAGACGAATGATTTTAAAATCTTTCTAAAATCCAAGAGACAGCATGTTGATTGAGGTATGATTTCATTGGTCAGATACGTGTCACCTGTAATAAAACAATGGATAAATAAATATTAAATGTAGAGGAAATGTTTAAGTTGTGCCTGTTTAAGTGTGTGCGCTACGTGTAATAAAATCATTAGACAGTTATTACAACTAGCAGTATACCCAGGCGTTGTTTACATTTGTTGACATTCCGATACATTTCAGAGCAGATATGTTTGTTTACGATGGATCGAAAATTGTGTTATATAGGCTTGATAAAAACCTTGTTTAAACTAGAGGCTATTCGTGGTCGCGAGGTCTAAGACGTTACCAGATCAAATGGTAGCTTCCCCTATATAGATAGGGGTCGCTGGTTCGAATCCTGCCGAAAGGTATGCCATTTTGTAATAAAAAATTATCGTAAATAATCAGGCCGGTAGAAATAAATATATAATACTGTTTCATTAAAAACAGAATATCTACTTAAATATGAGTATCGATAAAAAATAATGTTCAAACAATTAATTTCAAATATATATATATATATATATATATATATATGGTATTATTTATAAAAACAGTAGCTACTCATGCATCTAAGCATCGTTCATTCAGTAATGAATTTGAACCCTCTCGGCTACTGTCACGTGTTTACATTGTATATAACACGCTAAACACCGCCTCAGAGGTAGAATCGCCGACTGACGCCAATTCGGTCGGGTTTCAAGAAGTAATCGGGTGTCTAACCGTACCGATGAACTGTGATACCTGGAAATAGATCTGTCTGCGAATATCTATATAATATATATATATATATATATATATATATATATATATGAATAGAATATATATATATATATATTGTTTATTGCAAATTTTCTTAAACTGAATATTACATGAACTCGGTAGATGTTTGTCAAAGGGGAAACATTATTTACCATGAAATTTTTTCTTCTTTCCATCTCTTCTATTAAAACTTAAAAGAAAATGGGAGAAACATTTCTGTTCAAAATGAGGCTACAAGTGGCGACATCAAGTGGTGGAAATTAAAGTTATTTAGTATGTTGCCGCTAACCGTGATATCTTCAATTTCTTTTCTAATTTCACTTTGTTATTTATATCTCCAACACTCATATTCTTTTTTAGGTGTACATTTTTTAAATCTCTCTTTGTTTGTTTCTTTATTAGTTAATTGCTGTTTCTCCTTTGTATTTTACTTATTTTTTTCATTCATTCTTTATCATACCACAATTCTTCATTACTCTTTTTAATTATCTACCTTCCTTTCTTTATTTTAATTTTTACTTATGTTTTGAGTTCCTTTTTCGGTCTTCCTTTTTCTGTCAATCTCTTTCTCTCACTTTATATCTTTCTCTCTCTATTTCCCTCTTTTTCATGTATTATTCATTTTCTTTTCTTCGCTTTTCTCTTTACGTGTCGAGCTTCATGTATAACGTTCTCTTTGTAGCAACATTTTCAATCAATATTTCTTTTCGTTCTTCTCAATATTTCGTTTCCAGCCAGTTAAGTGCTATACGTGATACACGATTGGGCGATCATGTCTCGAAAGAGACATGACTGACTGGGCAGAAGATTAACCCGCAGTAGGTTGCCATTGCTTTCTGCGGTAGACTGGTTGCCGACCAAGGCTATAGAACCCAGTCTGTCCCTTTATTTGACTCATAGCTAAAAAGGGAAGACATGTATTATATTATTATATAGTAAGAAGTGGGGGATCAGTTTTATATTGTTATGAAGAAATAAACTGATCACCCACGTTATGCCCAGTAGAGGCCTTAATCATATATTCAACTATTATATTCAGTCAGTCAGTTAAGTGCCATACGTGATACACGCTTGGGCGATCATGTCTCGAAAGAGACATGACTGACTGGGTAGAAGATTATCCCACAGTAGGTTGTCATTGCTTTCTGCGGTAGACTGGTTGCCGACCAAGGCTATAGAACCCAGTCTGTCCCTTTATTTGACTCATAGCCAAAAAGGGAAGACATGTATTATATTATTATATAGTAATAAGTGGGGGATCAGTTATATATTGTTATGAATTAATAAACTGATCCCCCACTTTATGCCCAGTAGAGGCCTTAATCATATGGTCAACTATTATATTCAGTCAGTCAGTTAAGTGCCATACGTGATTCTCGATTAGGCGATCATGTCTCGAAAGAGACATGACTGACTGGGTAGAAGATTATCCCACAGTAGGTTGTCATTGCTTTCTGCGGTAGACTGGTTGCCAACCAAGGCTATAGAACCCAGTCTGTCTTATTATTTAATCCATAACTGGAGGGAAGAGACGGATTAATACCTTTCCCAAGGGTATTTGCGCGTAAGTGAATGAAAGGAATTCAACTGGATTTTGTTTCACTGTTTCTTATTCCCATTTTTTCCTTATCTAAACCCAACTTCTTTTTTATTTTCCTCTTCTTCCGCCTCCTTTTTCTACTTATTTACTTCTTCCCCATCCTCCCACCTCTTTCTACTCCAATCATCTTCCCTATATTACTCTCCTTTTCTTCCTTCCACTCATTGCATTTCCTATCAACCTCTCCCACCGTCTCCTTTTCAATCCTTATTTACTCCCAGCTTCTTCTCTTTCCATCTTCTCTTTCCTTCTTTATTCTCGTTTACACCCAGTTCCTTTCCTATATTACTCCCCTCTCATCTTCTTCTTTACTTATTTCTAGTTATTTGCTACCAGCATCTTTCTATCTGGCTCCTCTCCCATGGTGATTTTCGAAACACAGCTTAGATGTGACACAAGGCCTAAATACGGTGCACCCAGTGAGAATCGAACTAACTACTCAATTGCAATGATTCTAGCGAGACAAGCTTGTTAACCATTACACCATCTCGAGGTGCCCTGGCTCTTCTCAAATGTACTATTTCTTTCTTTTTCTTATTACTCTAATTTTCTTTTATATATTATTCTCCTTCCCCTCGTCTTTTCTTCTTTCTACTTATTTGCACTTACCATCTTTCCTATAAAACATTCCCTTTCCCTTCCTTCCTCTTACTCACTCTTAGTTTCTTTCCTATCTTCCTCTTTTCTCATCTTCTCTTCTTTCTTCTTATTCACTCTTAGCTTCTTTCCTATCTTCCTCTTTTCTCATTTTCTCTTCTTTCTTCTTATTCACTCTTAGCTTCTTTCCTATCTTCCTATTTTCTCATCTTCTCTTCTTTCTTCTTATTCACTCTTAGCTTCTTTCCTATCTTCCTCTTTTCTCATTTTCTCTTCTTTCTTCTTATTCACTCTTAGCTTCTTTCCTATCTTCCTCTTTTCTCATCTTCTCTTCTTTCTTCTTATTCACTCTTAGCTTCTTTCCTATCTTCCTCTTTTCTCATCTTCTCTTCTTTCTTCTTATTCACTCTTAGCTTCTTTCCTATCTTCCTCTTTTCTCATCTTCTTTCTTCTTATTCACTCTTAGCTTCTTTCCTATCTTCCTCTTTTCTCATCTTCTCTTCTTTCTTCTTATTCACTCTTAGCTTCTTTCCTATCTTCCTCTTTTCTCATCTTCTCTTCTTTCTTCTTATTCACTCTTAGCATCTTTCCTATCTTCCTCTTTTCTCATTTTCTCTTCTTTCTTCTTATTCACTCTTAGCTTCTTTCCTATCTTCCTCTTTTCTCATTTTCTCTTCTTTCTTCTTATTCACTCTTAGCTTCTTTCCTATCTTCCTCTTTTCTCATCTTCTCTTCTTTCTTCTTACTCACTCTTAGCTTCTTTCCTATCTTCCTCTTTTCTCATCTTCTCTTCTTTCTTCTTATTCACTCTTAGCTTCTTTCCTATCTTCCTCTTTTCTCATTTTCTCTTCTTTCTTCTTATTCACTCTTAGCTTCTTTCCTATCTTCTTTCTTTTCTTTTCTTTTCTCTTCTTTCTTCTTATTCACTCTTAGCTTCTTTCCTATCTTCCTCTTTTCTCATCTTCTCTTCTTTCTTCTTATTCACTCTTAGCTTCTTTCCTATCTTCCTCTTTTCTCATTTTCTCTTCTTCTTTCTTCTTATTCACTCTTAGCTTCTTTCCTATCTTCCTCTTTTCTCATTCTTCTTCTTTCTTCTTATTCACTCTTAGCTTCTTTCCTATCTTCCTCTTTTCTCATTTTCTCTTCTTTCTTCTTATTCACTCTTAGCTTCTTTCCTATCTTCCTCTTTTCTCATTTTCTCTTCTTTCTTCTTATTCACTCTTAGCTTCTTTCCTATCTTCCTCTTTTCTCATCTTCTCTTCTTTCTTCTTATTCACTCTTAGCTTCTTTCCTATCTTCCTCTTTTCTCATCTTCTCTTCTTTCTTCTTATTCACTCATAGCTTCTTTCCTATCTTCCTCTTTTCTCATTTTCTCTTCTTTCTTCTTATTCACTCTTAGATTCTTTCCTATCTTCCTCTTTTCTCATTTTCTCTTCTTTCTTCTTATTCACTCTTAGCTTCTTTCCTATCTTCCTCTTTTCTCATTTTCTCTTCTTTCTTCTTATTCACTCAGCTTCTTTCCTATCTTCCTCTTTTCTCATCTTCTCTTCTTTCTTCTTATTCACTCTTAGCTTCTTTCCTATCTTCCTCTTTTCTCATTTTCTCTTCTTTCTTCTTATTCACTCTTAGCTTCTTTCCTATCTTCCTCTTTTCTCATTTTCTCTTCTTTCTTCTTATTCACTCTTAGCTTCTTTCCTATCTTCCTCTTTTCTCATCTTCTCTTCTTTCTTCTTATTCACTCTTAGCTTCTTTCCTATCTTCCTCTTTTCTCATCTTCTCTTCTTTCTTCTTATTCACTCTTAGCTTCTTTCCTATCTTCCTCTTTTCTCATTTTCTCTTCTTTCTTCTTATTCACTCTTAGCTTCTTTCCTATCTTCCTCTTTTCTCATTTTCTCTTCTTTCTTCTTATTCACTCTTAGCTTCTTTCCTATCTTCCTCTTTTCTCATCTTCTCTTCTTTCTTCTTATTCACTCTTAGCTTCTTTCCTATCCTTCCTTTTCTCATCTTCTCTTCTTTCTTCTTATTCACTCTTAGCTTCTTTCCTATCTTCCTCTTTTCTCATCTTCTCTTCTTTCTTCTTATTCACTCTTAGCTTCTTTCCTATCTTCCTCTTTTCTCATCTTCTCTTCTTTCTTCTTATTCACTCTTAGCTTCTTTCCTATCTTCCTCTTTTCTCATCTTCTCTTCTTTCTTCTTATTCACTCTTAGCTTCTTTCCTATCTTCCTCTTTTCTCATCTTCTCTTCTTTCTTCTTATTCACTCTTAGCTTCTTTCCTATCTTCCTCTTTTCTCATCTTCTCTTCTTTCTTCTTATTCACTCATAGCTTCTTTCCTATCTTCCTCTTTTCTCATTTTCTCTTCTTTCTTCTTATTCACTCTTAGATTCTTTCCTATCTTCCTCTTTTCTCATTTTCTCTTCTTTCTTCTTATTCACTCTTAGCTTCTTTCCTATCTTCCTCTTTTCTCATTTTCTCTTCTTTCTTCTTATTCACTCTTAGCTTCTTTCCTATCTTCCTCTTTTCTCATCTTCTCTTCTTTCTTCTTATTCACTCTTAGCTTCTTTCCTATCTTCCTCTTTTCTCATTTTCTCTTCTTTCTTCTTATTCACTCTTAGCTTCTTTCCTATCTTCCTCTTTTCTCATCTTCTCTTCTTTCTTCTTATTCACTCTTAGCTTCTTTCCTATCTTCCTCTTTTCTCATCTTCTCTTCTTTCTTCTTATTCACTCTTAGCTTCTTTCCTATCTTCCTCTTTTCTCATCTTCTCTTCTTTCTTCTTATTCACTCTTAGCTTCTTTCCTATCTTCCTCTTTTCTCATCTTCTCTTCTTTCTTCTTATTCACTCTTAGCTTCTTTCCTATCTTCCTCTTTTCTCATCTTCTCTTCTTTCTTCTTATTCACTCTTAGCTTCTTTCCTATCTTCCTCTTTTCTCATCTTCTCTTCTTTCTTCTTATTCACTCTTAGCTTCTTTCCTATCTTCCTCTTTTCTCATCTTCTCTCCTTTCTTCTTATTTGCACCCAACTTTTTTACTATCTTTTCCCCCTCCCGTCTTCTCGTTCATTCTTTCGACTCATTTACTCCCATCTTCTTTCGTATTTCCTCTCATCCCATCCCCTCTTTCTTTCTACTTGTTTACTCTCAGTTTCTTCTCTATCTTCATCTCTTTCCGTCTTTTCTTTCTTTATTTTTCTTTCTTTCTGCTTATTCTGCTTTCCCGTCTTTCTCCCCTCCAATCTCCTCGTTCTCTCTTTCAATTTATTTACTCCCATCTTCTTTCCTATTTTCTTCTTCTCCTATTCACTTTTCTTTTTCTTTTTTTTTTGTTCCTTTCTTTCTTTCAACTTATTTACTCCCATCCGCTCTCCTGTCTTCCTCGTATCTGCTTATTTACTCGCAACTTTGTTCCTGTCGTCATCTAGTCTCCTAGACTCATCACTTCCAGGCAGCTTCAGCTAATTCTTTTCAGTTCCTGTTATTCTGACACATCATCTGGTCGTCTCTATCTGACCTGATATAAAATTAAATAAAAAAACATAAAAGAAAAGTCGTTAGACGTGCGTAAAATAGCTAATATACATCACTTTCCACGACTATGGGAAAATGTCAGTCGGCAAGAGATTATCCAAATTCTTCCATTGTTGTCACCGACATCAATATATTATCCCAAATGGTGTACCTTCATCATATGATAGGATATCAAAATATGAAAGAAGGAAAAATTGACGTGGCTGGAAGGCATTAACTGTCCGTGGCGTCTGATTTGAAGGAAATCTCACAGACGGGGCAGATGTTGAATTTAGTAGCCAAAGATAAGAATCTGTCGGCTTAGGTGTTTATTCCTCTCATTCTTTGTCATTTAGTCTAGATTTCTGTTTCTCATCGTAATGAAACCCACAAAAACACGCATGTACATATTTACATACATACAGAATATAGAATATAGATACGTTATTATACATAATATTTTATCTATAATATATTCATTAAAACGTATTAAATGTATTAAAACGCGTTCGCTAGATAGATAGATAGATAGATAGATAGATAGATAGATAGATAGATAGATAGATAGATTTAAGCAGACTAGAATAGATATACGTTTAGATAGATATAAACAGACTAGCAGAGATAGATAGATAGACAGACAGATAAAAATAGGACTCGCTAGATAACTATGAATAGATGAATACACTTAGATATATAGGAATGGTTTGATATATATATATATATATATATATATATATATATATATATATATATAAACATGTTTCGTTAAATGAAAGATTGCTGCCAAAATATAAATATATATATAAAGAGAGAGAGAGAGAGAGAGAGAGAGAAAGAAGGGAGAGAAAGAGATAATTAACAAGGTAATATTAAGTATAGTATTATTGTATTCTTTAAGGGTGTGCGTTCTGGTTTCAGTAGACATGAAAAATCGGAGAGCCGAGTTCGAATTACAGTTGAATTAATTGCATACCCTTGAGAAATGTATTAATCCGTCTTCTCTCTCCAGTTATGGGTTAATTAACCGGACAAATTGGGTTCAATAGGCTTGGTTTGCAACCATTCTACCGAAGAAAGTAAAGGCAACCTACTGCAGGAAAATCTTCTGTCCAGTCAATCGTGCCACTTTAGAAACATGATCGCCCAAGCGTGTATTACGTATAGACGATTGACAGTAATCTTTAATTAAACGTTTTTTATATTAAAACAATATCCGAGGAAGATATTGTTTTCGTAATTTTACTCATCTCTTCTTTGTTTCTAACCCTGGAAACGCAAAAAATGTTTTACTGTATGTAATTGCTCTCCAAACGTTGAATCTGACGCTTTTTTTATATGCTTAACATGTTTAAAATAATTTTCATTATTTAAATATGTTTAAGATACTGTTTAATATGTTTAAAATACTGATTAATATGTTTAAAATACTATTCAATTTGACACAGAACAGCAGTCTGATCCAGCTTAAACAATAATGTGGTAATTTAGCACATATTTGGTCATCTGCTGTTAGAAGTGCTAATTCTATTTTCACCAATATACGCACGGATTCCGTTTTATCCAGACAAATTAGTCTGCGAGATAGAATAGTCTGGAGAATTTGTCTATTTTTTTGTTTTTATCATCTCACCCCAAGCAAGGCACTCTACTGCCACTGTTGCGCAGGGGGTTGCATAGGGGAAAATGACGAGAAAGAAGGGGTTAGTTATTGAAAATGTCAGGAGGAGGGTAATAGGCGGATGAGAATAACGAGAATGGGGGTGGAGTAGAGGAAAAAAAAGAGATTGAGAGAATGGATGCGAGTTAGTGAGATAGATGTCTATTGACCTTACATTTAAATTCTGGAGATTGTCTGGGAATCGGGTATATGGAAGGGAATTCCACAGATGGAAAGTGCGTGAAAAGAAGCTGTTAGAGAAGAAATTGCGGTTACATTTTATCGGTTTCACTGTAAAAGGGCGGGACCTAGTTGCTAACGGAGTAGCTTGTGTGAATTCATAGCTGGGGGGAAAAAAGGTGTTTTTATAAACATTGACGACATAAAATCACATGAAGAATATTCATGGAAGACAAAAAAAAAAATAGATCGCACATGTATATATCAATCAGATCCTCTAAACTTATTTATAAATCGAACTTTGTCTGTGTGTGGGGGGGGGGGTCTGTGTGTGTGTGTGTGTATGTGTCGGTTACCGATAGACTCCGAAACCGCTGAACCGATTTTCTTGAAAATTTACACAATTGTACTATAAGCCTCTGCGAGTGTTCTTAGCTAGGTTTTGTGTCGAGGTACCCCCGATAAATATCGAAAATCGATAATCGAAAAGATCGGGTTATAGAATGAGTGGTCCGATTTTAATCAAATTTGATACACTCATCGACAAAGACATAAGAAACGATATTCAGAAGTTTCAAGTTTGCAGTTCTTACAATAGTGCAGAAAATCGATAATATATATAAAAGGCAAGATGTTTGTGTGTGTGTCTGGTTATCTGTCTATATGTCCTTTATACAAATCCACTTTTTTTATCCAATTCTCACCAATCTTCACGCAAATATTCTTTAGGCTGAGTCTGAGATCCAGGACCATGGATTAGTTTTAAAGCTTTCATTACACCCGAGTAATGCCGGGCTATTCTGCTAATCAGTAACAATGAGAAAGCTGGTTTATTCTACTCGATATATGCATATATTTCAGCATGATTTCCTTCTTTGTCAATGCACCTAATTCAAGGCTTCTGTATAGATCACATCCACTGACCATTCTAGAGCCATACCCTACATACACGAGTAATATACGTTATTGGACTATAGGCAGATAATTTTTTGAAGAAGCTAAAATCAAGCATTTTCAGTGATCGATTGAAGTATACACGAGTAATTTTTTTTTTTTCTGAAGGGGTTAAAATTCATCCATAAATATTCAGTGGTCTCTGGATACTTTAAGTTATTTATTTATATCTTTTTACAAAGGTAGTCAGTCTGCACACGCCTCGTGGACCACTCTAGATAGAGTATAACTGAGGAAGTGTCGCAGCTTACAGAGATGTATCTGGAAGGTAACTAAAACCCTAGATGTGAACAGGTTAAGATCATAGTGATCGGGGAAGGATCTGCTCGACTGGACCTTAATTTTCACTAATGGAATACAAAGAGAATGAGGGCGGTTCACTACAATGTGTGTGGCATTACGGGTTTTAGACGTAATGTTAAAACTGGTGGAACTGGTGTAGTTCGTCTGATAACTTCCCATTAAATTAGGGATAGAGTAGCACAGGTTTGCAACATCTCGTTTGTGAGAAAGTGATTGCAAGTTTGAAAATAATTCGTCATCGACAAGGAAGAGGATACGCTTTTAGACTTTATCGAGATTAGATTGTGAAGACTAAGCAGCTTCTACCCATAATGTCGGCTTATACACGAGTATATACGGTCATTTAAAGTGTAAATTATATATGATAGCGCAATAAAAGCGTGAATGTGGGCCTGGGGTTCGTGGTGACTTTGATTGTGATATGGTGCCCTCCTACGAGGAATGGACTCTTCCTTTTACTATATAGAATTACCTGCGTGACTTATGGATGCAGTTAGTTACGAGAGTTGATAGCTAGTACGTAGTTAAAGACAGCTACGATTCAGGCAATAAGCAGCATAACTGTACCGTTCGGACTTACTGACTTCTATTACTTATTATTAACACTTACTTTGTACAAATGTTCTTGTTATACTAATACACTGTTTTGAACCTACCTTCTGTTTTCCGTGTCTTACTTTCGGCCAAACCGGTTACCAGAAGGTTAAATTTTTTATTTATTCCCCGAAGGCCTATACCCCTTCAAATCTTTCCAAAACATCCTTATTTCCGTGCAAATGTAAATGCTTAACTCAAATCGATAATTGTTTATTGACGAAACATACCTTTTTTCAAGTTAACGGCCAGAAAAATATCGGACTTCTTGTCGTTGTTTATCTCACCCCGTAACCACGCTTCAAAAAACGCTATTCACTGCAGAATGATTTCACGCATAGTTTGCCAATTTTTCAGCCTTTTTACTTCCTTTTTGCGGTTACTACTCGGAAATTGAGTTCAGAAACCAAACAAATCGCAGAGTAATAGCCCAAAGGAAGTAAATAGGCCGAAATAAGTATCCTACACCTCAAGTCATTCAGCGGTGAATCAGATATGAGAACGGTGGTAAGGGGTGAGACATAGTCCGATTTTTTCTGGTCGATAAAATGAAAAAAGGTAGGTTTCTTCAATAAACAATTATCGATTTGAGTTCAGCATATACATTTGCACGGAATTAAGGATGATTTGGAAAGATTTGACGGGGTAAAGGCTTCCGGGGAACAAATCAAAAATTTACCACCACACGTTATCGGCGAAGTTTCGCCATAACAACCCCACAACAAATTGGCGACAAAGATCCACAACATTTTGGTAGGTTGTAAATCTTTTATTCAGTCATTTTATAGTTAAAAATCCAACACATACACATTTTTCTCTGAATTACTTAAATTAGTCTCGATTCTTTTTTTTTTTTTTTCTAAATATAATGTTCTCCTTCCAGTTCGAATTCCAGTTAAATTCATTGCATTCACTTACGCGCAAATACTCTTAGGAAAGGTATTAGTCCGTCTCTTCCTTCCAGTTATGGGTTAAATAACAGGACAGATTGGGTTCTATAGCCTTGGCTGGCAACCAGTCTACCGCAGAAAGCAATGGCAACCTACTGCGGGATAATCTTCTGCCCAGTCAGTCATGTCTCTTTCGAGACATGATCGTCCATGAGTGTTTCACGTATGTCACTTAACTGACTGAATGTTCTCCTGAAAATCAATTGCGCCTAGGCATCATTACTGTCAAACTATATATAAAAATTGATCCGTTAAATGATGTTCAGACTTTTATTGCTGTCTAAAACACGTCAAGTGACGCGAGTACGAATCATAAAGTTTTTTAAAATTATTTTATGTTCAGTTTATGACCGAAAATAAGAAACACAGCGCCGAAAATCTTTAAGGCGCCGTTAACGAGACATAGTAGAGTCTTGGAGAACGGATTGAGGAATCGATGACCTGGCTTTGAATTCCCGTCCAAGTCCATTCATTTACGTGTAAATTACGCTAATACCCTTGGAATGTGTGTGAATCCATCCTTTCAATTCTTCTCTTTTCTCACAGCTAAATATAAATAGCAGAACGAATTGAATCCTCAATCCTTGGTTGTTGACTAGTCTTGAAGAAGGAAAAATCTGAATTTAATCCATCTTGGAGAGCGTTGGGTTACGTCATTCTATCTTACCCAAGATATTGCTATTACGGCTACATTACGTGTGGCGCCCTTAATGAGTTACGGAGTCCGAGATTTTGCTAAATATTTTATACGTTAAATATAAATTTCTCATCAGCTTGTCACTGATATTTTAAAATAGAATATATTCTTGTCGCTATTTTCAATCAGTGGAAAGTATTAGATTAGTTATTACCATAATAGAAACAAATAATGCTGAGTATTAATTGTGTAAAACCTAACAGATCATATGGTTTGGCATTTATTTAATAAAAAACAGTAAAAAAAAACGTTTGGCTTAAACAATTAAAACTCTGAACGAAAAATCGGAGAGCCGAGTTCGAATTCCAGTTGAATTCGTTGCTTTCACCCACGCGCAAACACATTCTGGAAAGGTATGAATCAGTCGCTTCTTCCACCATATATGGGTTAACTAACAGAATAGATTGAGTTCTATAGCCTAGATTGGTAACCAGTCTACCGCAGAAAGCAATGTCAAACTTCTGCTCAGTCAGTCGTCTTTCTGGAGACATGACTTCCCACCCCACCCCAAGCAGGTATCACGTACGGCAGTTAACTGATTAAATAATGTCTTGTTTTATATTGATCGACTTTAAGGGAGTTTCGTTTTAAATAACTTCATGGAGATGATCGCTTTTCATATTTTTATGAATGCTTTGGCATCAATATGTATTTTTTAATTGTTAAAATTATTGCATTTTTATTTTATTGAATACAACACCGGAAATAAAAGAAAATAACATTTTCGATATATGTTTTCTGTTCAGATTTTAATAAATAAAAATGAGTAATAATGCGACACAGACGAAAAAAGTGTTGTACGCTTTCGTGGAGAGAAGGTACCTTAGAAGATCGAATCAAAGCTGATTTTCTAAGATTTCTCGCTGAATGACATTCTATAATTGGTTTGATTTGATGAAGTTGTTTGAGGTTAAACAAGACATTATTTATGAATAGCCAATGTTATACATCGTGAAATATACCTAACATAATTGAAATAAAGAAATCAAATCTTAGTTTACAATGAATGTCTGTGGACTAGAAAAAAACAACCCTGATCTCTGCATAGAAATGCAGAATATATTGTTAGGCATAAGTTACATGTATCTTATTTTCCATAAGCATATTCTCTTTTTTTTTTCCTTAGGCATAAATTACATCTATTTCTGATTCGATTGTAAGATTTGGATTTAAATATTCAACATCATTAAAAAGACTCAAAAATCTATTTTATTTTTATCAATAATTCAGGACTAGAAAAAAAAACCCTGATTTCTGTATGTGTATGAGCTGAAGAAAGTAACAAGAAAGGACTAGAAATAAACTGCACGAAAACCGAATGCATGGTTACCAGTAAAAAGGGCAGCCCATTATGCCACATACAGGTCCGGGATACTAGAATCAAGCAGGTAGAAAAATTTAAATACCTGGGAAGTGTTATAACAGAAGACGGAAAGTGTGACACAGAGATCCAAAGGCGAATTGGCATGGCAAAGGACGCATTCCAGAAGCTGAGTAGAGTATTAAGAGACAGGAAAATTTCGCTAAAACAAAGAAAAGAGTACTGGATTGCTATGTGATGTCAGTTCTTCAATACGGCAGTGAATGCTGGACAATATCATCGAAGATAAACGAAAAACTTAAAGCAACTGAAATGTGGTTCTACACAAGTATGCTGCAGATATCATGGATCGAGCATGATGATGTTTTGGAAATGATGGAAACGAAAAGGAAATTAATACTGAGCATCAGGAAGAGACAGCTGAAGTTCCTGGGAGATGCAATGATGAAGGAGGGCTTGGAGAATCTGATACTAACAGGCCAGATAGAGGGAAAAATAGACAGTAGAAAGCAACGGATAACATATTTGAAGGACCTAATCAGGTGGATGACGGAACGAGGGTTGCATGGTGTAGCAGGAGAAGGCGGGCTTAGAGCCACCAGGGATAGGGAAACGTGAAAAGCCATGATCGCCTACGTTCTGAAGGGACAGGGCACATAAAGGGGGATGGGATCGTATAATTCTGCCGAGGCTTCTGATTTGGTCGGACTATTTTTGTTCAAGAAACTTAGACACATCTTAGATTTATGTAACACAGGAATTTGCCGAGACGACGGATTGATAATTTTCAGTAAAATTAATATTACCACTATCACTAAGTCGTAAATTTCTTAGATGTTACCTTCGACCTGAGCAATGGTCTGTACAAACCGTACATTACGGACTCATGTAACCGTAAATACATCGACAGAGAATGAAATCATCAACAATCTGCAAAAATCCATTCAATTTCGTTTAAGTACAAACTCTAGCAATAAGGAAAATTTTGACAATTCCAAAATTAAATACACTAATGCTTTAGAAAAAAGTAAACTCAACACTAATTTAGAATACACCGTTAAAATCAAAGCAGACAGAAATAAGCAGACCTCGCATAAACGTAACATTATTTGCTTAAACCCGCCTATTAGCCGTAATGTCTCAATTCTTTCCAAACTTAATTTACAAACATATTTACCGTTCATTAAAGTCAGTTATAGTTGCTTTAAGAACATAGGTAAATATATTTCACAACGTAATACTATGATATCAAATAAATACTTGACACACCTGAACAATATCAGTTATTTTACTAATAATAATAATGAAACTTCAAAAAATAATTGCAACTTCCGAAAAAATAAGACCTGCCCATTGAATAGCCAATGTATGTCCGAAGGTATTGTTTATAGAGCTCGCATTTATTCGTATGAAGATAATGTTAAATTTATTTTGAATCGACCGCTAATATCTGTAAACTTAGATTTAATAATCACATTTTATCTTAAAACAACAGTAAATACAGCAAAATCATTCCTTTATTCATGTTATTAGAAATTTAAAAAAACAATAGCAAGAACCAAATTATTACACAGAATATCGTCTCTAAATCCAAAACTTACGATGGAAAAAGAGATAAATATAATTTATGCCTTTTAGAAAAACTTGTCATCTTAAAACTTATAAATACTAATCTTCTCAAAAAAAAACAAACGATTTAATGACCACATGCTAACATAGAAAAATACTTACCGAAATTCTTATACATAGATTGATATAGATTCAATCTATATGATTCTATATAGATTGATATACAATTGCCCCTTTCGCCCTCACTCCCTTTCATTCTTTAATTCTTTCTTTCCACGGACAAACTTAGAAAGAATTTCATAATTTTTTTCAAAAACCACAATCTTAATATTACCACCATCATTAATTCAGTCGTAAATGTAAAATTATTATAAATAATAAACTACACCTATTTGATTTCATTTCCCTACATTTTGATATTTTTTAATTAAAAAATTTTAAATTTGTGACTTTATTTAAAATTTTAATTTTAATTTTTTATTTGTATGTAATGTAAGTTCATTTAAATGCTTACTCCTGTTATTAAAAATCCCTAAGTTAATTTTATACGATTTAACACCCATGAATATCGAGTGAAGTTAACTTCAAATCTATGAAACTGTCAGTTTGTAATATGCACTTGATGATGGCATATGGCATAATGCTTGAATCCCCGAAACGTGGTATTGACGTAGCACAATATGCATATTTATTAAGTATATATATATATATATATATATATATATATATATATATAAAATAGCTCTGTTCATACTTCATTGAGCACTGTTTTATTAACACCTGGATTATATATATTATATATATGTGTACCCATATATATATATATATATATATATATATATATATATATATATTGATTCACCTAACTTATATATATATATACATATGTGTGTGTGTGTGTGTGTGTGTGTGTGTGTGTGTGTGTGTGTGTGTGTGTGTGTATGACAGGCACTTTAAAGCACAAATACACACTACTGATTGTAGTTTTCTGTTTTTCTTTTTTTATGTGGCGATTATTATATCTATACGAGTGTACCTTTTTCGTCAAAACTGATAGCAAAATATTTCAGATGGTTATATATATATATATATATATATATATATATTGAGAGAAAAACGGAACACATTATAAATTATAAATCCAGAATTTATTTCGGTAATCATCGTTGATGAATAAATAAATATTAATTTCACTCGGAATATTTTTTTTAAAAATTGATTCATAACTGGAAAAAAATTTAACCGGAAATCACTTGAAAATTGATTACGTCAAATCACATATTAACACAATACAGAATAAGGAATTAAATCACACATACACAAAAAAACTAACAAGAAATTATACACACGCAAAACAAAGGAAAGAATATACATGTCCAAAACAACACCCAGACAGTATTAATCACTAACATTATTTATAAAGGAATATATATACATACACAAAAAGTGGGCGAAAAGAGAAAGTGTAAGAGAAAGGGAACATAAACCGATACAGTCGGAATTTTTAGATAACACGAAACTTTTCATTAAAAATTTTAAAGTAAATGTTAATCTTTTCATTTGGACAGTTGAACAATAAAATAAAAGTTAAATTATATCATTTTAACCAGACATAAAACATAGACATATACAATATGAACACACTGCTAGTAAGTAATGATTTTGCTTTGATTTTATTTTATTTTAATTTTTTGTTGTGGCTAATTTTAAAAGTTTCATAGTTATTTGAACGAGTGTGTTTTTTTTTTGTATTTTTTTTTTTTGTATTTTTTTTTTTTGTATTTTTTTTTTTTCAAAGAAATTCTTTTTTCTGGAGGATAATTTTGTTTTAAAATTCCTCTTAAATTCCTTGGTCGTCTTTGCTCGGCCATTGTCTAGTTAGTTGACTCCCATACCTACCCCGCATACATGCACGTAGTATCTAAAAAGATAAAATAATTCTTCTATCACTGGTTGAGCACGTGATTTTTTTTTGGGTGGGGGTCGGTTGGGAACAACTTTACTAGTAAGTAATGGTTTTGATTTGATTTTATTTTAATTTTTTGTTGTGGCTAATTTTAAAAGTTTCATAGTTATTTGAACGAGTGCGTTTTTTTGGTTTTTTTTGTATTTTTTTTTCAAAGAAATTCTTTTTACTGGACTTTAATAGTTAAAACTTAGTTAACTCAACACCCCTACTTTTTATTTTTTATTTTTAATTTTTTTTTTCTCAATTGGAGTAGATAGACTAAACTATCGCCCGGTTCACACTCCACCCACGTCTATTGTACAGGTGTAGAGGCTCATCCCTTGTTCCCTGTTTATGATGTGGTTTCCGGCTTTCTCTTTTCCAATCCTTTCACTCTTACGTAGCCCCCTACACATCAGTGCCGTTACCGGGGTGATATGATTAAAAAAACAAAAACTTCACAAAATATAAAGAACGGGAGAAAGAAAGGGAAAAATGAATAAATTAATTTAAAAATAAATATTGGGGACAGATTTTTACAATTACATTCACGAATATAATACTTGACAGAAAAATTTCAAGACTGATGTAATGTTCACCATCCTTGTCTTTAGAAAAGTCTAAGTGAATTTAACTTTTACATTTATTTTTCTACAGTTCAAATGGGAAAAATAATTTTTCATTAAAAATTTTGTAACGCATTTTGTTGTAAATTTTAAAAAATAATTTTTTATTAAAAATAATATGTCTTATCTCAAATTTATGACTATATTGCTTTATGTCCCGCTTCTCTTTACTCTTTTCCTTCTCCCCTTCTTTATGTGTATGTATATATTCCTTCCTAAATAATGTATGTGATTAATTCTCTTTGGGTGTTTTTGGGGCGTGTAATGTGCGTTCCGGAGCAGTGGATATCGACTCAGAACGAGAAATCGGGGTGCCGAGTTCGAATTTCAGCTGAATTCTTTGTATTCACTTACGCACAAATACCCTTAGGAAAGTTATTAGTCCGTCTCTTCTCTCCAGTCATGGTTTAAATAACAGGACAGATTGGGTTCTATAGCCTTGGCTGGCAACGAATCTACCGCAGAAAGTAATCGCAACCTACTGCGGGATAACCTTTGGCTCAGTCAGTCATGTCTCTTTCGAGACATGATCGCCCAAGCGTGTATCACGTATGGCACTTAACTGAATGTGCGTTGTGGTGTAGTAGATATCAATACGGAACAACAAATGAGGGAGCCGAGTTCGAATTCCAGTTGAATTTCTTGCATTCACTTACGCGCAAATACCCTTGAGAAAGGTATTAATACGTCTCTTCCCCCCCCAATTATGGGTTAAATAATAGAACAGACTTGGTTCTATAGCCTTGGCTGGCAACTAGTCTACCGCAGAAAGCAATGGCAACCTACTGCGGGATAATCTTCTGCCCAGTCAGTCATGTCTCTTTCGAGACATGATCGCCTAAAGCGTGTATCACGTACGGCACTTAACTGACTGACTGAATATAATAGTTGAACATATGATTAAGGCCTCTACTGGGCATAAAGTGGGGGATCAGTTTATTACTTCATAACAATATAAAACTGATCCCCCACTTATTACTATATACTAATATAATACATGTCTTCCCTTTTTAGCTATGAGTCAAATAAAGGGACAGACTGGGTTCTATAGCCTTGGTCGGCAACCAGTCTACCGCAGAAAGCAATGGCAACCTACTTTCGAGACATGATCGCCTAAAGCGTGTATCACGTCTGGCACTTAACTAACTGATATCCCTTCCCCTTTCTGCGTGTGTATAATTTATTGTTAATTCTTTAATGTCTATCTGATATTATTTCTTATTCTTTATTGTGTGATATATGTGATTTGATGTATTTATTCACAATTGATATGCGGTTGATAGACGACATACTTATAACGAAACAATAATATAATAAGGCACTTCTAAAGTCAAACACGCAGCAAAATACTTCACAACTAGTAGTAAAGTTTAATAACTGGTAGTAAAGAGAATAAACTGTGCCGACGCTGCCTCGCCATTATTTCCCTAATGAACTGAGCCGATGTTGCATTACTATTATTTATCTCTCCATGAGCGTGATAGGAGGTATATATATATATATATATATATATATATATATATATATATATATATATATATATATACAAGGAAATACACAACGTTCTTTATTATCATATATGATTGCTGGGAGATTAGTTTAACCTGATTTAATTTATTTATTTTGTCTCTGATATCTTTTTAGGATTTTATAGTCTTCATATTGGCTTCCTTCAAATATCTAAACACGCACATGCGCGTTCACTCACACACACACACACACACACACACACACACACACACACACACACACACACACATATATATATAAATGCACGTACACACAAAGCGCTCTGGTCACCTGACGTTATGGGCGCCTTCAGATCGTGGAAACGTGAAACTTAACTAGCAGTCTGGACTACTTTTTTAAGGTATTACGCTGTGAAGTACTTATGCCCTGTATTAAAAATTGTCTGTCAATTGGTCTTCTTTCTTTTCCGTTTCTTGTATATCTTTTCCTAATTTTTGTTCAATATTTTTGTATATATATATATATATATATATATATATAGAGAGAGAGAGAGAGAGAGAGAGAGAGTGTGTGTGTGTGTTGAGTTGTGATAGGGTTGTCGTTTTTTATAATCTTTATTGATATTTTTTTATTTTTTTTTTTTTTTGCCAAGCAGGTTTTTTATTATATAGTGCTCGATATCGGGGTGAAGATAGAGCGTTGATAAGCGAAAAAGTTTGTCACTTGAACTGAGCAGGTTCATGCCAACTTCGAAGTTTCGTGAGGACACTGTGATGATGTTCTTTCTTTTCAGGGCTGGTTTGCTCACGAAATTTTAATGCCTGATTGAGCCTGCACAATTAAAGTGCAAAAGTCTTCGTTTATTTTTTAAATATTTTATTTCGTCTACCCGCCTAAATATTCTAGCAATGTCGAGCCTGGTCAGTATCTAGATGGATGACTCCTTGGAAATAGTAATCTTGAATGTGTGGATGGTTTAATGGTGTTGTTAATTTGAGAACCGAGTTCCAGTTCCCGTCGAGTTTATTGCATTCACTTATGCGCAAATACTCCTGGAAAAATTATAAATCCACTTATCTCCTCTAGCTATGAGTTAATTATTTAAACTTTTTAAATAAATTCTGATTATCTCTAAAAAAAAGAAAAGTTTTACAATCTGAATTATTTTCTGGCTTTTGATAGCTTGCAACTGTTAATAATCAATCAATTAATAAACAATCGATAAGAATATTTAAGAAATTTTATTCTGAAAAATTGTCTTCTTGCAAAGGGAGACGCAGATTCAAAGCCTGTCGGAGGGTGTATATTTTATTTTAATAAGATTTCTCGAATATTCAAGCCGGTAGACAAAATCCAATACTGTTTAAAATAAACTGAGCATCTACTAAAATATAGGTATCCATGAAATATTATGTTCAAAATGATACGTCGTATTCTTAGCATTACCTGGTAAATGTTTGTTAGTGATGTAGAGTTTTTAGAGAGAGGCGGCTTTGATAAGGTTGAATCCATAAGACTAAAAAACATTTTTAGTGAGTAGATCAATTTGTGAGAATGAATGACAGCCGCTGGCCAAAAAAAACTGCTTTATGGTGAACTGCAAACAGGGAAGAGGAATGTCAGCAACCCTAAGACGCGCTTTAAGGAATGTATTCAAGATTGTTCTAAAGAAGAGCAACACTTCTTTAGAGCGCTGGGAGGAATGTGCATTTAACCGCAATAACTGGAAGAAAGTGGTTAGCAGTGGAAGGCGTTACTTCGAAGATGAGAAAAGGAAACACGCAAAGAGATGTACGCAAGGGTGCCCCTGTTGAGCTTTCTGAAGGCATTCACTGGCAGCTCGATCTGAGGTAGAGTATGTTTGTGGATGGCTCTAAAGAGCCACTTGAAAATGCACCAACACAGGTTGGCAATTGACTATAAAATCGTAGAGTTCACCAGTTAATATACGATGTTTGTAGTAAGATATACAGGTCCAGAAGTGTTCTCACATGATATCACAAGTTGCATAACAATGTGGCTCCTGCAATACGTGCCGTTAGAAGTAATATTTCTACTAGAATGTGTAGGTCTCTTGCTGGACTGAAGTGCCACATTCGTTCAGCCCATCAGTAGATATTCTTAAAAAATATGAAGTAATGGTCGTACTCGTACACGAGTTAGTAACTTCTCTCTATATATATATGGATCTGGGCATGACGGTAAACTGCATCCGGTAGCAAGGTCTCTGATTGGGAGGTTGTGCGGAGCATGGAACCATCTCATAATTACTGTTGTTCCCATGTCCACCCTGACCTGGAGTGGTAGCACCTGCTAGGGTTCCAGCTATGGGCAAATAGTTAACTCCCAAAATAGGGTCAAAACATTATGTAAGAATAAAAATGCACTTTTATAGGAATATATACATAAAAATAGATTTTTATGGAAAAATACATATTTAAAAAAATTATTCTCAGCAAAATATTTTTGAATACTAAACAAGACTTTTTCAGTTTTCCAAAATAAAAAAGAATAAAAACAAAAAATCTTCATTAAAATTTGACTAAATCAACCTTCTTATTCTAACTGAACATTAAAAAAATACTTTAAAACTCTACTTTTTTGGCATTAGATAACCCACAGAAGTTGATATGCCGTTAAACAAAACTCAAACTCACTCTGTATATATACTAGCAGTATATCCCGGCGTTGCTCGGGTGTAATGAAAGCTTTAAAACTAATCCATGGTCCTGGAGCTCAGACTCGTTGGACGTTGGCACGAAAGACTAAAATGCAATAGTTGTTCCCAGTCAAAGAATAAACCGTAGACTGAAAGAAAAATGAATGGATGTAAGTCAAATTTTGATTTCCTGCTATCGATATCAAATAAGCTTTTTTCGTCGTAAACTGAATTTTGAAGGCTAAATAATTCCACAGAGTAAATGGTATCATGGCTGAGACTAAGAACTACAATTATACCTACTTAGAGCCAAACCCGAAGCAAAAACTAAAATAAAAGGGCTAAAGAAATACAGATATACAGACAGATAAACAGACACACACACAAACATCTTGCCTTATATATATATATATATATATATATATATATATATATATATATATATATATTATCGATTTTCTGCACTATTGTAAGAACTGCAACCTTGAAACTTCTGAATATCGTTTCTTATTTCTTTGTCTATGAGTGTATCAAATTTGATTAAAATTGGACCACTCCTTCTATAACCTGATTTTTTCGATTATCAATTTTCGATATTTATCGGGGTACCTCGGCACAAAATCTAGCTAAGAACACTCAGACGCTTATAGTACAACTGTGTAAATTTTCAAGAAAATCGGTTCAGCCGTTTTGGAGTCTATAGGTAACGGACACACACACACACACACACACACACACACACACACAAAGTTCCATTTATAAATAAGTTTAGATTAAGGATTTTATAGCCACTCCAAAATTTCAGTTGAATTCTCCTGTTATATTTGTATTCTATTTCCTGTTCGTCTCTTCATAAGAACGAACCATTTTTCTTTATCTCTCTTAATAAAATCGGCATGAACATAAACAAACATTTCGTGACATTCACTGAAGTAAATGATCGGTTTTTCTTTAGTTCTGTTATTTTAGGCTAGAATCTCTTTTCTTTCTTTGCCAGGGATTATCTTCTGACCACCCGCAATGAAATCTGAAAATTCTTTTTATGTAGGACGGTGCTTTAGAAAAACAAATTTCATAATAAAACTTTAAGCCACTTTCTGCAGGCAACGCTGTTGTTTGAGACAATATTTTGGATAATCGTCCTTTACTGAGATTATACTTTATTGTTGAAAATCTATCGTGTTTTTGGTTTTATAGACATGCAGAAACAAAGAAAGGTCTACTAAACTGCTGTATATTATGCCTTCCTATATAGCTGGACATTAGCTTCACATATAAGGAAAAATACTTCAAGTAGCAAAAATGTGGTTCTACAGAAAGATATTGAGCATACAATGGACTGAACATGTGAGCAACAACGAAGTTTAAAGAAAATGAAACCAAAAAGAACACTATAACTTAACCTCAGGACGACACTGAAATTTCTAGAGCACAAAAAGAGGAAAGTGGGCTTCGAAAATGTGCTACTCACAGGACAGATTAAAGGTAAGTGGGAAATGAAAACAGCGCATAACCTACCTAAAGAGCTTAAGTAAATGGATTGCGAGGCGAAATTTAAGACAGATAACAAAAAGAGAAAATTTATTAGAGAACAGGAAATTGTGGAGAGCCATGATAGCCAGCATCATAGGCTACACGGCACATAGAAGTTAAATTAACTGCACCTCTTCATTCAGCTTCAGGTGAATGAGATTTGAATTCAGAGTTGTGCTTCTACTACACTGGGTGCAAACTATAGTTAGCAAGCCTAGTCTACCCTGCTATTTAACCCATAGATAGTAGGGAGAAAAAATGGAATTATTCGATTTCTAATATGTGCGAAAGCGAACCTGACATTCTCAACCAGAATTCAAACTCAGCCCTCCGAGTTCTTTTTTGTGTTGCCAAACCTTGCACTAATCGCGTATTCATTATAATATAGCAGAGATTTTCGGCACTGCTTATGATACTGATTCTGTGGTCTTGTACTTTCAGAAATGATCTCACTATGCTTACTACTGATTATTGTTGACGTCACCGATGTGGAAAGTAATAATTATCACAAATATATTACTTAGCATCCAGTCATAAAACAAAATATCTAAGGCTGTTTTAAAAGGGTCAGCTGAAATGTCCATAGGCTGACCATGAAGATGTGATATCAGAGCTTCTTCTTCTTCTTCTTCTTCTTCTTCTTCTTCTTCTTCTTCTTCTTCTTCTTCTATGAGCCTTGTCCTTAGAGGACGGAGGCGATCATGTCTTTCCACGTATCTCTATCCCTGGTGGCTCTTAGCATGCTTTCTCCTGTTACACCACACAACCCCCGTTCTGTCATCCACCTGCTCAGGCCCTTCAAATTTTTTTTTTAATCGTATCACCCCGAGCAAGGCGGTAACGCCACTGATGTGCAAGGAGCTACGTAAGAGTGAAAAGATTGGGAAAGAGAAAGCCGGAAACCACATCCTGAACAGGGAACAAAGGATGAGCCTCTACACCTGTTCAATAGACATGGGTGGAGTGTAAACCGGGCGATGTTATCCGCTACTTTCCCCTGCTTCTTTTCCCCTCTATCTTGCCTGTTAGTATCATGTTCTCCAAGCCCTCTTTCCTCAGAAACTTCAGCTGTCTCATCCTGATGCCCAGTATTAATTTCCTTTTCGTTTCCATCTTTTCCAAAACCTATCATTGCTCACATGCTCGGTCCATGATATCCGCAGCATCCTTCTGTAGAGCCACATTTCAGCTTCTTCAAGTTTTTCTCTCATCCTTAGATGAATTAATGTCAACCCTTTTTCTTAATAACTTTGTTGTTGAACTTGTAACTTAATGCTCAAAGAAGACTTTAAAGACAACAAGTAAGAACTTTTCTTGAAAATGGACAAAATTTGGCATCCTGGGTTAGGAAGCGTTCACGGCTGGATATGCCTGAATGTCATATTTTTTCCAAGGTGTGATCAGTCTCGTACGCTTTTGATGAAATATTGGAAGACGTGAAACATACCAAGCAGAAAGTTAATTGTTGAGAATATTCTCAACTCCATCATGGGATATGTTAATAGCATTAGCAATGTGATTTATTGCCAATCACCTGTCAGCCATAACAATGTACAGAAAATGATCAATGTTTTCTTCGATGGTGTCAGCTGCAAATCGTCCAGACCGTGCATCAACTTCAAGGCTCTCTATTACACTTTTTAAATTCAGCTGCCCACTTTTGCACTCTTGATAAAGCTTAAGCGGCATCCCCTAATGTAGCAACCATATCAGCATGAATGTCTTTGGGGTTAAAACCTTTTTCTTTTTCTTTACTTAATCAGTTCACCTCCAAGCAAAGCGATGACGCCATTAAGATGCATGGGGCTATTGAGAGTGAAAGGAAATTAAAAAAAACTTTAGAAAGAACCGGAAACGAAGTCTTAAACAGGGAACAAGAAATAAATTTTGTTCACAAAAACGAGGAAGCTATATACCACTATATTTACTCCTATTATTCGGCAGGTACTCAATAACACTCCGATATCAAATTTTTCCCCATTTTTCACAAGAGGAAAATTTGTTACTTTTGAAGTTTTCTTTGCAGAGTCAAATGTCAGTTTACCTGGAAGAAAACAAAGCAATTATTAATAAAAAAAATATAGGAATTAATGCATTTAAGATTCAACGGATCTAGAACCACTGAAACAGTTCCAACTACTTAATTTCACAGACAATGGGATCAACCCATTGTATGGCTGTCAAGAACTTTCGAAAAATACTGTATATATGGATCAACTTCCCAAGCCGTAAGCATCAAAAAGTTATCTTCCTGACAAATCGTCCCGGGTGAAATTCAAACCAGCGTCTAAGTGTTGGAAAGTGAATGTTAAAACCACGCCCCCATCACACACAAACGCGCGAGTGCGCATACACACACTTACATACATACACACACAAATATATATATATATATATATATATATATATATATAGTGACGTGAATTAATAAATATACATATGATGAAGTACATATGTATAGTATTATTTTTCAGATATAAAAAAAACAATGCTCAATGTATGAACAGAGCTGTATTATATATATATATATATATATATATATATATATATATATATATATATTGTTCTACATCTATAGCACAACTCGGAATTTTATGCGTTATGCAATCATCAGGTGAATATTTCAAACTGACAGTATTAAACTGTCATTTTGAATTATGCACCTGATGTTTGCATAACGCATGAAACTCAGAGTCATGGCGTAAGCGTAGAACAATATATATATATAAAAATATAAATATATATATTCATTTGTAAACGAGTTATATTACGCATTCCAGGTTTCTACAATCTGGTGTCTTCAGGCGATTTACCATAACTGATTTTACAGTTGTTTAAGAACGCTCACGCAACAGGAATTTTTTATGAACGCGCAATTTTTACCAGGAAGAAAATTAAGCTATGATGTTATTCCCAAACAAAAATGAATTACTGAATAAAAGAACGGAAATTATGACAGTCCCGGCAATTTATTTGACGAACAAGCAGGTGTATACCGAATAAATTGCCGGGACTGTTCCTCCATCTACATCAGAGAAACAAGTAGAAATCTAAAAAAAAAGTATATATGAACACAAAAGAGACATCACTAATAATAATCTAACCAATGCATTAGTGATTCATAGAAATAAATTCAACTACAATTTCGATTTTAAAAATGCCACACTAATAAAAAGAGTGGACAATTTATTCAGAAGGAAGATTCTCGAGAGCGCCGCTATCCAATACTACCAAAACATCAATTTGCGACCCGGATTTTTCCCAATCTCACCATTGCTTGTGGAAAATATATTGAAACAAACTAAAATGCATGGTGGGAATTTCAAAGAAAACGGTTGATTTCCTTTTTTCATTCTAAAATCTCGTGCTTTTGCACTGCACGTGGGGGAGTTCTGGAACATGCTAAATACACAGAATGGACAATTTTCGAAGAAAACTAATAAATTCCATTCATCTTAACGTCGCATGACTTTGCAATTACACATGAAGAAATTCTAAAAACTGAAATATTCCGTTAATTTTTTGAAATGATTTGTGAGCGTATTTGTGGTTACCAACACTAATTTTGTTTATCGATACGTAATTTAGAATAAAACTCATTTCGTCTTTCTGCCTTGAAAAAGTCCATCACGGACGAAACGCGTAGGCGATTTAAGATACAGTTTTCCTCTTGTCTTTATTTTATTTAACCATATATATATATATATATATATATATATATATATATATACCAAAGACACTAGATTCTCAGACGCCAGAGTCTTCTGAGAGTGAAAGAGAATTAAAAGTATTTTAGAAAGAACCGGGTACCAATTCTAAACAGGATACAAGTAATAAATTTTTACTCTTGAACACAAAATCGGGGAGGACTGTGAAGCAGACGATATGCCAGTGTATCTTCCTGAATAGGGAAGCGTTGATTTATATTATCTTCAATGAACTTAGCATAATGAAGGTTTCTACTCGTTGGGTGCCACGTCTTCTGACACCTAATCAAAATAGGAAATGTTTAAGTCATGTAAATTTCAACGAAATCGTGAAATTCATATCGCATATTATAATGTCTCATTATTCCTATTATCTTTCATTTATATTTGTACCCAAACTGAAAAGCAAGGGCAATTAATTACGTTGAAGGATTTCCTTCATTGGTTCAAAGCATATCAAAATAATAAGTTCTTACCAAGAACAATTTTATGCTTTCCTAACATGCCTACTACATTTGAGGAATCAAAAACTAATATCACATCTGATGCAACAGAGATGGTACGACAGACGCTACAGCAACGTCATTCAGTCAGTTAAGTACCATATGTGATACACATTTTGGGCGATCATATCTCAAAAGTGACATGACTGACTGGCCAGAAGATTATTCCGCAGTAGGTTGCCATTTTTTTCTGCGGTAGACTGGTTGCAAGCCAAGGCTATAGAACCCAATCTGTCCTATTACTTAATCCATAACCTGAGGGAAGAGATAGATTAATACCTTTTCCAAGGGTATTTGTGAGTAAGTGAATGCAAGGAATTCAACCGTAATTCGAACTCGGCTTACCGATTTGTCCTTCCGAGCCGATATCCACTGCACCATAAAGTCTATCAAGAGAGAAAAATTAGCAATCTTCGAACAGTCCCAAGTCAATAGAACTTTTTAAAATGCGATTCTTATGATTCAGCAGAAGTCATTTATCTTTTATTCTGCCATATTTCGTCATGTTCTTCACTAACAAATTATTAATTTGTCGCGATGAGAGAAAATATGATGATTAAATACTGATATTTTTGTCTCTTATTTCACCCCAAGCAAAGCAGTAAACCACTAAGACACAAGGGGTGATTGAGTATGAAAGAATAATTAAAAGAAAACACTATTAAAGGTCGAGAACAATTCAAGAATGGAAAGAAAGGGGATAACGATCAAAGCCGGAAGAGGATTCTACAGGTGAGACGGGCAAGAAAAGAAACCGTTAGCATAAAGCTTAATTCTAGCCATTTCAACTGTAAAATCATGTGAACTTGATGTTTATCTAGTCAGTCAGTTAAGTTCCGTGCGTGCGTGCGTGATTCACGCTTGGGCGATCATATTTCTTTCAATCCATGACAACAAAAACAATCCAGAATTATACACAAAGATCAAAACCCACATGGAAATACACAACAATAATCTAAACTTATTTATAAATGGAACTTTGTCTCTGTGTGTGTCTGTGTGTATGTGTGTTCGTCACCTATAGACTCCGAAACGGCTGAACCGATTTTCTTGAAAATGTACACAGTTGTACTATAAGCGTCTGCGTGTGTTCTTAGCTAGGTTTTGTGTCTAGGTACCTCCGATAAATATCGAAAATCGAAAAAATCGTGTTATAGAAGGAATGGTCCGATGTTAATCAAATTTGATACACTCATAGACAAAGTCATAAGAAACGATATTCAGAAGTTTCAAGGTTGCAGTTCTTACAATAGTGCAGAAAATCGATAATATATATATATATATAAAAGGCAAGATACCAGGTCAAATCAGATGTTTGTGTGTGTGTGTCTGTTTATCTGCCTGTATGTCCTTTATACACATCCACAATTTTTATCCGATTCTCACCAAATTTCAAAAAAACATTCTTTAGGCTGAGTCTGAGCTCCAGGGCCATGGATTAGTTTTAAAGCTTTCATTACACCCGAGCAATGCCGGGCTATACTACTAGTATATATATATATATATATATATATATACTAGGTGCGATTGATAAATTTTTGCAATTATTTTATTATATCAAATATTCTATAGACTGAGTCTGAGCTCCAGGGCCATGGATTAGTTGTAAAGCTTTCATTACACCCGAGCATCGCCGGGCTATACTGCTAGTGAAAAAATAAAGGAAATCTTAAAGACAGCAGAAATAATTATTAGCAAACGCCAACGCAAAAATTTAAAAGACATCCTAGCCTCATCGAAATTCGAACAGCACACAACACGGGGGGGTGGTCACAAAATGCAGCAAAAAAGATGTGGAGTGTGCAACATACTAATAGAAGGAAAACACTTCAAGTTGCGTCACAAATCTCATTATGGGCACTTAAAATATCATAACATGTATCATAACAACAACAATAAATATACACTTTAAACAGAACGTTTACGTCCTCTCACTTTTTATTCTATACCAATTTCTCTCGTTGGAACAACCCTATTTATTTTTCTAATATATATATATATATATATATATATATATATATATGTGTGTGTGTGTGTGTGTGTGTGTGTGTGTGTGTGTGTGTGTGTGTCATCCACATAAAAGGCTGTTTCGCTGTATCACAGTGGATAAACATCTACTTACTTCTAGCCAGGATCGAAACACGACCGAATAGGTGTTAGTCGGATTCGCTACTCCTTAAACCATAGAATGAGAGAGGGGAAATTTTAGCGTGTTCTATATAAGCGCTGTGTACACACGCCCTCACCGGAAGAACTCTATTCATTTCTGATGAGCAACGTATATATATTACTATCATGGACTCTCCCGTCGAATTCGACGTATGAGCGCCTAACTTACTTAGACTACCACACAAAGAATTGTTTAAAGTGGTGAATGCTTTTGTAGCTCCATCCACACATTTTGGAACTGGTGATAAACAAGCAATCGGTGCAGAAGTCTGTCACAGATCGCCTGAACAACAGACCTCATTTAACCCAAAACTGGAGGGAAGAAACAGATTAATACTTTTCCCAAGGGTACCAGTGCGTAAGTGAATGCAAAGTGTTCGACTGGAATTGGAACTCGGCTCACCGATTTCCCCCTCCGAGCCGACATCTACTGCACCACAACGCACATCCGTCAATAGACTAAACTATCGCCCGGTTCACACTCCACCCTCGTCTATTGAACAGGTGAAGAGGCTCATCCTTTGTTTCCTGTTTAGGATGCGGTTTCCGATTTTCTCTTTTCCAATCTTTTCTCTCTTTTCTTTATTTTTTTTTCAATTGCAGTAGATAGACTAAATTATCGCTCGGTTCACACTCCACCCACGTCAATTGAACAGGTGTAGAGGCTCATCCTTTGTTTCCTGGTTTGGATGTGGTTTCTGGCTTTCTCTTTTCCAATCTTTTTACTCCTACGTAGCCCCCTGCGCATCAGTGGCGTTATCGCCTTGCTTGGGATGATATGATTTAAAAAAAAAATAACGCTTGCAGCACCTGGTATTTCCAACCGGTCACCCATCTAAGTACTGACCAGGCTCAACATTGCTTAACTTAGGTGATCGAACTAGAACCGGTGTATTCAACTTGATATGATCGTAAGAGCAAGCGTGCCTATATATAGCCAATTTATCCTAACGAGCCGTAGGGTGAAACCTAAGTAGGTTTGTTGGCTCTTGCTTAGATGTTCTGTCTTTGTTTGCTCTACTTTCGTATTGAGCGCTTTAGTGTTAGGGTTTTCGTCTTGGGATTTTTTTCTTTCTTACGAGTACTTGACTTTTGGTTCATGTACTTCGTTTGTTTCTTTTTTTATTTTCCCTTCTTTTCCCTCCGAGTTCGTCCTCGTTTGGGTTGTTCAAGACGATTTAAATTATAGCTTAATTAATACTATTTTTGGCAGAGTTAGTTCTGTTACTATTGGTATTGTAATTACTATAGTTAATATTATATATATATATATATATATATATTATGTTTATCATATAAATATAATAATGTATTTTATATTAAATTCATTAAAATAATGTTGATGATTTTGTTACAAGAATACATAAGTGTCAAACTGTTATGAACTAATATATAATTTACTGAGAGTAATGAGTCATAATATATTCTATTGCTCGAATGTCCAGTTTATAAAAAGGAGATATTACCATGAGCACAAACAGCTCTAGGTTGTATAGCATTCCATAAACGTTTACTTTTACTAATGGCGTGATGCATCTACAAAAGCATCATCATTAACATCGCCATTGCTATATCTAGTGTAATAAACTGATCTCTTTCTCTTTCTGACCTATAACAAATTAAATATACTGATTGGACTGTCTACGGTAAACCCATCCTTTAAAAACTTGACTATTTCAAGAAATATATCAATAAAACATAATGGCAAACGTAATGATCGGTTCAACTCATTCACAAAAACGCGTACTACACAAGTGTTTTTATTATTGAAAACTCGTTAGATAATCTTTATTTCATATTATTATATGCAGGGGATTTACAGTTCGTTCTTCGTGCAGAATTCCACTCTATTTTAATAATTCACCCCAAACAAGGACGGTACGAGGTGCGGAGTAAAACCTAGAGTTCATGCGGATGTGTAGCGCATACAACAATTAACCATAGACATGAATATAAAGATCAGGGAAATATGATATTGGGAGTCGGTTCCATAAAGCATTGGTTCCTTGGTAGAACTTACTTCTCACCAATGAAATATGAACGAAAGGAGGGTGGTTCGCTACAATGGCGGGTCTTAGCCGTAAACTAATGGAACTAAGGAATGTAGTTCACTTGATCATTTTTTCTATGGAAATAGCGATAGAGCAGCGAGTGACTTACGACGTTTTGTCTATGAAGAAAAGTTTTGTAGGGTGGAGAATAATTTGTCACCCACAAGGACGTGGAGATAATTTTGGAGACTATCGAGACTGGAAAGAGAAAACTAGGTAGCTTCTGCCCATATACGGCAGCAGTACTCCATTTCAGGATTTGCGTTGTGATGCAGTGGATATCGATCCGGAAGGACAGATCGGGGTGCCGAGTTCGAATTCGAGTTGAATTCCTTGCATTCACTTATGCACATATACTTTTGGAAAAAGGTATTAATCCGTCTCTTCCCTCCAGTTGGCTGGCAACCAATCTCTCGCAGAATGTAATGGAAAACTACTGCGGGATAATCTTCTGCCCAGTCAGTCATGTCTCTTTCTAGACATGATTGCATAAAAATGTGTATCACGTAGGGCACTTAACTGACTCCATTTCAGACACGATCTGCTATTTGTGAATATACAGGATATAAGGATGAGGCAGGTACTTAATAGAGAGGTACAGGGAACGGATTATTATTCTAGCATCTTTAGCGTCGGATCGTTTGTACTGATTCCACTTGAGATTTGGGTTTATATTAAATTCTAATAGACACTCAAGAGGATCTGCCTAAAGTAGCACCTGTTCATCGTGATTGCTGATAGATTTGGATCCTATCGACGATGATGGGAGGTCACTAGTTTGCTACTGAATATAACGAGCCGGTTTTTCCTCCGAAAAGCTTTTGGAGATAGTTCAGAGAAGAGTTTATCTTGAGGTTTGTAAGAGGACCCACATATCGTTGTATCATCAGCATAGATATTTATAAATGATTATAGTATAAGAGTATAGTCTTATTCAAATCGTTTATGTAAAGCAGAGAAAGCTTTTGTCCCAGAATCAACCCTTGCGTGACGCCTGCGATAACCGTTTGTGACTCGGAGGACTGGTCGTTATTAACGACCTTCAAGGAAAGAACACTGAAAGACTGATGAACTGAAAAGGCTGTTAAATCAATATATATATATATATATATATATATATATATAATCAGATCAGCAATTTGAATTATTCTTGGAATAGTATTTACTTTTTTCAAAAGTATCGAAGACATCAATAAATATTTTTCCATTCAGATGCTGGGTTTTATGGTAGAAAATAATTGATTACCCACAAGGCTGCGTAATCGGTTCTGAACTGGTTGGTAAAAACAGTGTATAACAGGAGGATTCACATACTCACTGGAGCAGTAAAAGGAACCGATAATTTCTCTGGTACATTTAGCCAAAGATCGTACAAATGAGTGCAACTAGCGATGTTCTGCTTAGGAACAGCTGGAAAATATAGAATGGAGATAGTTAAAGTGTACTAGACCTGGTAGACTTGAATTATACCATTTTTGGTTAAGCACCATACACAAGTCGTGCGACGGTCATAATGTACAATCACACAAAATGGCGACTCCTTGCTAACTCGAGAATGCTTATTAACGCATGCGCAGTAATGTTTCTTTAATTGACTGCAGCTTGATTGTATCTTAAGACATACAATTGTATGGGATTCACTTGTCCAAAAACAACCTCTCTCTCTCTCTCTCTCACACACACACATACACAAACATACACATGTATATATATGTACACATATTTTTTTAAATAGATTATATCCAACATATCTTTAATTTATTTGTTTATTTGAGAAGATGCCCTGTTTTTATTTATTTATTTATTCAACAATATATTTATTTACATGTAAAGGGCTGAATATTCGAAAAATCTTGTTACATAAATCTGCGTGCTTGAATATTCAGTCCAGACTATTTATATAAAGAAATATTCTGTTTAATAAATAAAAAAAACAGAGCATCTACTCTAATATGAGTATCCATTAACAATAACGTATAGCAAATATATTAAAAATACATACATATATGTGTGTGTGTATGTGTGTGTGTAATAATGAAATGTTATCGATAAATCTTGATCTAATTACAACTTTGATTGTTTACATTCACTTCTCAGTAGTTTTCAAAATTATTTTCAGAGAAGGCATGAAACCTTTTCTCCCTATGTTCTGTACGAAATAATGCTGAAAATCTTTTATTCTGACCAAGTTCTTCCCAAACGTTATTGATATTTGGCAATTTATTCCGATTTAGGGAAAAAGCTATACCTTTCGAGATATTGTGGCATGTAAGTGATGAGGTACACTTCAGTATTTTTTTTTAATCTTATCACCCCGAGCAAGGCGGTAACGCCACTGATGTGCAGGGGGCTACGTAATAGTGAAAAGATTGGAAAAGAAAGCCGGAAACCACATGCTAAACAGGGAACAAGGGATGAGCCTCTTAACCTGTTCAATAGACATGGGTGAAGTGTGAACCGGGCGATAGACTATCTCTGATTTTTTTTTTAACATTTTACTCAAAGAAAGGAAAAAAAACAACTGTCACGCAACGAGGTACTGAGATTGAACAAAAGAAAGAGAGAGAGAGCGAGGAGGGAGGACAATAAAAGAACCAGTTTCAAAGGGACATCAGGTGAGGATAGACATTGCATTTACATTATTCAAGATCGTAGTTGACAGGAAACTCGACGAGAATTACAAAAGCGAGAAGTGCAACAGAAGAAACAATTAGAATAGAAATTATGGTTTTATCTAGCAACATCAACAGTTTTCATTTTGAGACCTAACTGCCAATCTAATGCTACTTAATATTTAAGTTCATGAAGTCAAGGTATTAAGGAGGAAAGCTCATCAGAACAATTACCGTGAAAATATATGAGGCAAGCGAAAGCTAGGTTATGGATGTGGGAAAGCAACTAAAGCCAAGATGCCAGGTCAGGATGGATAGAGTTGCAGGTTCTTCTTTCGATTTCATAAACGAAGAACTTTTTTTATCGCTTCACCCCAAGAAAGGCGGTACTATCAGTGATGCGCTGGGGGTTACATGAGAGTAAAAGCTGAGTCAGAAGGAAAGTAAAGAGAAAGACGGACCAGTTATAGGAGGTGTCAGAGAAAGGGCAAAAGAAGGATGGGAATACAGGTGTGAGGACAGTTGCGAAAGTAGAGAGAAAGGAAAAGAAGATATACAGGGTGATGTAGCAAGAACTGGAGACAAGTGGATAAGAGACGGGAATTGACATTGCATTTAAATTCCTGGAGCTTGTAGCCGTCAGGAAAGCAAGTATATGGAAGGGATTTCCACAGGCGGGAAGCACGAGAAAAGTAGCTGGTGGGGTTGTCAGTCAACAGAAAAAGAGCACCTGATGTAGCATTATTATTCGATAAACGGACAAATGGTAGACTAATAAATATGCAGGGTGGTTACTCGCTAGAAAAATTGTATGGCATGACATAGTGAACCGATTTTCTTAGCTACTGATTATATATAATCCTCCCACTTCATGCAAATGGAAAACGTGAAACCAAAAAGAAGTAGTTGGTTTCTCCCCACCCTATGGAGGTTTGCATCAGCCATGCTGATTGAAGATTTTTAAAAAAGTTCTTTAAAATGATTAACAGAGATTAGTTTCGTCTTTGAGAAGCTAAATTTAACAAGCTGCTTTTTGCGCCAGTTCACAACAGATTGTAGATCACTTTCGTGATCATCTGCCATTTTGATTTCATCAAATCTGTCACTAATATGCCACAATGTTTTAGATAAATGTAGCATCAGTGTCAAAGGTCTCATAAGAGGATTTGATCATGTTTAGATACCTTATTTGCTCATCAATGAACTACGAGTAATCTAGTCACATTCCAATGACCTTATGCTTAAGGCAACTGTTCCGGCATATAGTTATGAGTGCTTGCACTTTGGTACGTGAGATGGGCTTTCAGATTTTTCAGCCTACGATTCAACGTGAAGAAATTGCCCTGTTTCTGATAATAGAGAGGAAATCATAAAGCGAATGGGAGGAAAAGGGTGTTAAAATTGTCCTTTCGAATTACCATTTTCGTTTGTTTATTTATTTGTTTTGTTCTTCTTTTGTTCTATTTTTTTTAAGTTGAATTATGCGAACGGCTTAGTCCTAATCGATATGTTAAGGCAAGTCTGTCCGCAGGCTGCGATCGATAAGCAGGAGCAAAAAGGAGAACGGGTGATCGATCTGGATTTCTTTTGAATCACCTTGAGACCTGGCAGGACTCGGCTTTACTTTAGCTATAACAGCAGTCTACCTTAACAGAAATTCCATCAATTTTATTTCATTCAAGCTAAGAACAATATTTTTTCTTCTGCTGGCAATGAAGATGAGAGGCTTGTGTGCAACCAAATATGTTTATACATAACTTTTTGGAACAGAAATATAAGAAAGATTAAATGAAAATCGTTGGAGTTATTTTAAGTAATGCAAAAGGTTTGTTCTGTTTAAGTTACAAAAATATTTTCGACATGATAGCTAAAAATAAGAAGGAAACAAGTGAAAATTTCTGGGATCTATAATGAGGCAAGAATATTTAGATAATTCAACACTCACAGGGCATATTGAATTCAGGTGTCGTTGAGAGAAATATCAAACGAGATAGCACAATTTGACGACAGAGCGAGTATAAAAAGGTAAGCAGATACAGGAAATTGTGTCAATCATAAAATAAAATCCCTCATAAAATATTGGTGTAGTAAATAATATATATATATATATATATATATATATATATATATATATATATATATATATAAGTAAAGGCCTTTTTCTAATACTTCAACGTTTTGGGGAAATTAGGTTTTTGAATTTGTCCAGCGTCTGTAATATTTAAAAAAAATTTTTTCTTTAGTTTCTTTCTTTTTCCCTCCCTTCCTTCTTTTATCTCTCTTACCACCTTTTTTCCGTGTTGCTTAAACTTACGTCGATTTAACACGGCTGTCTGTTAAATTTTAGTTACATTCTCCCTTTTTTTTTGCGAACCCAGACGATGTCAATTTTTTTCTTTTCTTATTTATTTGATTTTATTCTATCTTTTTCTTTTTCTTTTTCGTTTTCTTTCCCTTTATTTTTATTTTTATTTTATTTTATTATTTATTTTTTAATTTCTTTGCAATCTATTTAAAAAGGAAAAGTAGACTAATTTTTCTCCAGTTTCTGAAAGGTTTTTTCTGTTGCTGAGGTGATGTGTCGTCCCCCGTGGGGATCTTCATATCGAAATGGCCATTCAACATCTTTGAATTAATTCTTTTTTAATATATATATTTATATATATATATATATATATATATATATATATATATAGAGAGAGAGAGAGAGAGAGAGAGAGAGAGAGATAGAGAGAGAGAGAGAGAGAGAGAGAAAGAGAGAGATTTGAAGTAGTACAAATTAATGGGTTGGCAGTCCACTGTTTGTAGTGATTTACTTTATTAAGAGTGCTTGATACTTACGTATGGTTATATATTTATTTTAAGTTTATAATAAAAACATAGTTTACTGCAACACTAGAGCTGTTCTGTTACAGTTATATCTTATTAGCACCTTGTCAGGCAGGGAAACATTTTTTTTAGGATTCGTTATATATAGGAAATTAATAACAACATATGCTATTCCCTAGCAAATATTGATTGGTTCTCCCATCTTCTGATAGTTAATTTGTTGCGGATTAACGATAGATCACCCACTAAGTCAACTACGTATGTTTGATGTGCAGCGTATTAACAAAAGAAAAACTTCCGTGTTTAACTCTAATCCACTATTGTAAAGTTGAATAATAACTTAAAGAAAATACTGTAACCGTTTCACACGATAACTTTTCAGACTTGCTAAATGCTACATATGTATCATTCAATTTATTTCATCACTGGCATGAAAAATGTCTGGGTCTTAAGTTATTTTAAGTCTCTATCCCCCTTTACACTTCCAATCAGATTTCTCTTAGATATCATGACCTGACTTTCTATTGGTTCACTGAGACAACCCCTTGGAAAATCCACCCACCTTAATTGTCTGGATTTGGTAAAAATTGTGTTGTTTTAAACGTTCTATATATAATGAATCCTAATAGAAAAAATATTTTACTGCCTGGCGAGGTGTTAAAAAGATAGTACCGAAAATCAACGGCTCTTGTCTTGCAGCAAACTATGTTTTACTATCAACGTATAATAAAAATATTACCCTATATATATATATATATATATATATATATATATATATATATATATGATAGGTAGATGCATAGTACAACACTACCTACATATGTATGGTCCATTAAAAAAGAGTTAAATATTGATCCCATTTTAAAATGGGAGATACTAAAGAGATGCACACAATTTGGAGCAGGACAAAAATTTTGTAAATTGTGTGGGGAGGAGAAGTTATCCACAGCTCTATTCGAACCCACACATAGTTTATTAAATCCCAAATCTGAGATTTTAAATAAATGTAAGCACAGAAAACATTGGTTGTTAAATTAAAACGTAAGGTTTTATTATTATCTTTATGAGTTGTAATGTTTTTTTTCTTTCTTTTTTTTTAATAAAATGTTATTAACCCCCACTCTTTGATGTTTGGTGTCTTCTGTTTAGGAGTTTCTTATATCTTTTGCCTTATTTTAGCCTCTTTAGCCAACTTTCCCTGAAGATCCAATTTGGTGAAACCTTGGTAGGTTCGTTGGCTCTCTAGGTTAGTTATTTACTTAGTTTGCTCTACTTGCGTATTGAGCGATTTTTGTTTTAGGTTACTCGTCTCGGGTTGTTTTTTTTCTTTGGGCTACGTACTTTGACTGATGTTCATGTGCTTAGCTCTTTCTTTTTTTATTACCATTTTATCTATTACACAAAATTCAAAACTGCTAACTTAACCATCAAACATAACAATTCACCTGCGACATCTAAACTACACAGAACGAATATTATTTACAAATTTGCATCTACTTTGAAGAAATATGTTCTTGATCAATTCAGTTTCGTAAATAATTACATTAAACACACCACCACACGGTTGACGAGAAGAATGACGTAACACCTCTGAGACCGTAATTCAATTCGACTTCATTTAAACACTCATGGAGACCCCCTCAGTCTATCTGTAACATTCTTGTTGGTAATACAAGTTTCCTAACATCATCTACATGCAAAAATGTCTAAAAATAATAGAAGCATTAGCAATAAAAAAAAACATCCAACACTTAATAATATCAAATTCGAACACGGCAATAATATGCTCACCGTATTCAAAATATAATACACACACATTACTCTACGCATATACATAAACACTATAAATATTCAGTCACACGGAAAAACAAAACATTTGGAAAACGTTTATATAATCTATGGTCTGAAAAGAAAGAATCATAAGATCGCATGAAGAAATTACATAAAAAACTTAATCATAGTATTTTTTCTGACATTTTTAATGAAACTAGTATATATATATATATATATATATATATATATATATATATATATATATATATATGTTGTGTGTGTGTGTGTGTGTGTGTGTGTGTGTGTGTGTGTGTGTGTGTGTGTGTTATATGTGTTCAACGGCGGTTTGCAAATTAGAAAACTGGATATATACCTTCAAAGATTCAGCGTATATAAACATACTTGTTAATGAATTCAACGGATTCAACTTAATCTGATGAGTCGTATATCCGCGAAACTCGAAGTCAGAAGATAAGTGTTTTGAACATTTATTTATCGAGTAAATAGATGTATTTTATTCCAAACTGGCTTAAATCTATTTCTGTAGATTCCCTCAGCAATGTTTTTTGTTTTAAATAGCAATTTGCACGCTTTTAATAAAACCTAAACTTCTGGAATTTGATATATGTAATTTTTTTTTTCTTTTAGGATTATTTATACACTTGAGCATCTCTTAAGTGGGTACACTTATTTGAGTTGGTGTCTCATTTTTTTTTTCTTAAACAGTGAAATGAAAAAGAAACGGCCCGGATTTAGAGACCCAACTAAAACAAAAACGTACATTTTAACAATTCAGCAACGGAGGGTGCGTTGATAGAACAATCTTTGACTTACCTTTTTAAGGTAATGGACCATTTCTCATTGGGAATGTTAAGAATCTGCTGGATTAAGTTTCGTACGCAAAACACATACACAGTTGTGGATAGAATCATTTCCTGTCTCTATCCATGATTACAAATAAAGCTGTAATACCTCACATTCTTATGAAAATCTCGTGTACATTTTTCAAACATTATGAAATAATAGATTTAATACAAAGTGCGGTGATTTCCACAACAACATTTTTATTTTAATGTCAAACAATAATAGAAAAAACGCCAAAAAACATTTAACATATAACAAAATTACTGGCCTTTTTGTACCTCAAAAATAAACTGTGTAACATTTATTCTTGATTATTGTGATTAGTCGTTTTTATAGTTCTTTACAAGATCACTGCACAAACTGATAGCTATTTTGCTCTATTACACCTTGGCAAGGGCTTCTAGTTCTTCCAAATACTATGTGCAGGGTATTAAGAAAAAAGAAAGAACTTCCCCGTGTTTAACTCTAATCCACTATTGTAAAGTTGAATAATAACTTAAAGAAAATACTGTAACCGTTTCACACGATAACTTTTCAGACTTGCTAAATGCTACATATGTATCATTCAATTTATTTCATCACTGGCATGAAAAATGTCTGGGTCTTAAGTTATTTTAAGTCTCTATCCCCCTTTACACTTCCAATCAGATTTCTCTTACATATCATGACCTGAATACCTATTGGTTCACTGAGACAACCCCTTGGAAAATTCATCAACCATAATTGTCTAGCTTTGGTAAAAAATGTGTTGTTTTTAACCTTCTATATATAATGAATCCTAATAGAGAAAATATTTTATTACCTGACGAGTTGTAAATAAAATAATACCGAAACACAACGGCTCTTGTCTTGCAGTAAACTATGTTTTTACTATAAACATAATAAAAATATTACCATATATATATATATATATATATATATATATATATATATATAATATAATATAATATATATATATATATATATATATATATATATATATATATATATATATATATATATGGTATATATTTTCTTCAAATGTCTCCATAAATGTGTGCGGGGGAAGCAAATACCTTAAATTTGATGTTATCTGAGTATTTTACAACAATTCGTTCCGTGTGTTTCGGGTTGGAATCTCTAGTGACTCCCCAAAGACAGCTTTTGTTGCACTTTATTTTATATTATTTTTAAGAATGGCTAAATACTGCACTTTATCCATGATTTCTTGTGCTCCCATTAGTTCTCCTAGTCTAGAAGCTGCAAAACAACCACCGTGCTTAATTGTAGGGAGGGTAATTTTTGGTTAGTGAATTTTATTCATTTTGTTCCATACGTAACTGGAGTTCATATGAGTAAATAATTTTAGTTTACCATTATCTGACTACAAAACAGATTCCTAAAATTTACTCTACGTTTTTTATGGCTAATTTGCATTTTATGTGCTTAGCCTTAAACAAGGGAATTTTCCTTGGATGACAAGTAAAAGTCTTGTTCGATGAAAGCATCTAGTGACTGTCCTCGTCAAAACATTCAACCCTGATGTCAGTCATTGACAATGTCCTTTGTCGTCAAGTTAAAATTCTTCAAGATATCTCTAACAATTTTTCTTTCCATTCTCTTAAAAATAAACAGTTTTCTGCCAGTTCTTAATTTATTCTCAACAAAATGGGCCTCGCTGTTCTTCTTGATAATGCTACAAATTGTCGATTGATAAATATTTAAGCGCTCAGAAACTGCTGAATATCCATTGTTTGTACGCATCAACTATTTTCATTCAGAACGTCTTGTCAAGTTCAGCTGTCTTCCCGATGGTTGCATAAGAAATGAGTTATCGCAGTACGTGGTACTCACATATTGTCTTTATCATTACCTTTTAGAATGTTATAGAATCAGGTCAATAATATTTAATTTACAAAAGGTGATTTTTATTAAATGTCAAATTAAGAAAAATAGATTACACTTGTCATAGTGCAAAATTTCCAAAACAGGTGGGGCAAATAATTTTCGACTGCGTCGTTAAAACAAATGCATAACTATGAAAAAGTTCAAAACTTTTTTAAAATTCACGAATTATTCAAGACTAAATACAGAATCAACTTTTTTATGGTAATTTCAGTAAGTACTTTCAAATATTCTCATTTCCTTCGAAACAATAGGGGCGAATAACACGTACAAATCGTCTGATGACTTGTGTTACGACAAGGGCTATCTTTGCACAGTATTTAGCTTGTCAAGAGCTTTTTGCTCACTTTATACAATCTAGACTTTGTATTTGTTTTTTTGTTTTTTTATCATTTCGTCCAAAGCATAGCGAGACCTCAAATAGTACTTTAAGGGGTTACAATGAGAAAAACAAACTGTGAGCAGATTGGATTGAGGAAAGAAAATGACAATTGAAGTTGCATTTAAATTTATGGGAGATTTTATGTATCACGGAAGCAAGTAAATGGAAGGGAGCTTCACGGGCGGAAGGACTGAGGAAATAAACTGTTAGAGTAAAAGTGGTGGTTACATTTAACTATTTAACGCTGAAAGAGTGCGACCCTGACGTCAATCTATTTGAACTCTTAAATTCTTGCGGGCGAATCACCGGGGAAAAAGTTCGTCTGTGCATTTGCCATGAAATTATTTGTCAAAAAGTCAAAGGGAAGCAACGTCGTGTCTTTGAGAAAAAGTCGAGATGCCAAGTTTACATTACAAGTTTACATAAGTCGATTACATTCCTGATCTCTCTTCGTCAGTCAGTCGGTTAAGTGCCATACATGTAACACGCTTGGGCTATCATGTCTCGAAAGAGACATGACTGACTGGGCAGAAGATTATCCCACAGTAGGTTGCCATTGCTTTCTGCGGTAGACTGGTTTCCAGTCAAGGCTATAGAACCCAATCTGTCCTGTTATTTAACCCATAACTGGAAAGAAGAGACGGATTAATACATTTCCTAAGGGTATTTGCACGTAAGTGAATGCAATGAATTCAACTGGATTTCGAACTCGTATCCCCGATTTCTCGTTCCGAGCCGATATGCACTGCACCACAAAAACTAGAGATGAATAGCAAAAGCACCCGACTAGATATGACAACACTTTTCAATACCCGAAGGAATCTTAGACTTATAAATGCACAAGATAGATTCTGACGTGAAAAGCCTTTTAGCTCGACACATTTACCCAACCTTCCTGGCATTTAACTGCAGGTCGGTTAAAAAAGTGAAGCTAAGGAGGCACAGTGTATTGCTCTTCAAGAGTCTAGCATCAGCCATGCTGATGGCGGACAGGAATTTTTTTAAAGGTTGTTAAAGGAGAGCAGTTTTGCGTTAGAGTCATTAAAAATTTAGAAGCCATTTCCTGCCTAAGTTAGATACTGGTTGTAGGTCCGTTTCAAGAGCATCAGGTAGGTTTACTTTGTCAGCCTCAACGGATTGCCTCTCTTCTACTAATATTTTCACGGCTTCTGCTCCGATGAACTTAGCTCACTGGTACCCCCTATATACGAATTTACTCGAGCCACAAGATTAGCAACTAGGTCCCACCCTTTTACTGTGAAGCCAATAAATTGTAAATGCAAATTCTACTCCATCAGCTTCTTTTCTCGAACTTCCCGCCTGTGAAATTCTCTTCCGCATACTTGATTTCCTGACAGTTACAATCTTCAAGAATTTAAATGAAAAATCAATAGTCATCTCCTCTCACACTAACTTACATCCTCTCTCTCATGCTTTTCTACATCCACCCCACTCTCATCAGTACTCTCTTCCCTCTCCTACTCTCTTCCTGACACCCCCTGCAACCTCTCACTCATCATAACATTCCTCCTCGTCCACCCCACTCTCATCAGTACTCTCTTCCCTCTCCTACTCTTTTCCTGGCACCCCCTGCAACCTCTCACTCCTCATAACATTCCTCCTCGTCCACCCCACTCTCATCAGTACTCTCTTCCCTCTCCTACTCTTTTCCTGGCACCCCCTGCAACCTCTCACTCCTCATAACATTCCTCCTCGTCCACCCCACTCTCATCAGTACTCTCTTCCCTCTCCTACTCTTTTCCTGGCACCCCCTGCAATCTCTCACTCCTCATAACATTCCTCCTCGTCCACCCCACTCTCATCAGTACTCTCTTCCCTCTCCTACTCTTTTCCTGGCACCACCTGCAACCTCTCACTCCTCATAACATTCCTCCTCGTCCACCCCACTCTCATCAGTACTCTCTTCCCTCTCCTACTCTTTTCCTGATACCCCCTGCAACATCTCACTCATCATAACATTCTTCCTCGTCCACCCCACTCTCGTCATTAATCTCTTCCCTCTCCTTTATAAAGTTCCTCCTATGTAACCCCTGCACAACAGTGGCAGTGAAATGCCTTGCTTGGGATGACACGATTAAAAAAAATAATTTGGGAGGTGATGACACCAGGAAGGTCAATGATGAAAATTAGAGACAGCGTAGGACGCAAGAGAGAGGCTTGACGAACACCAGCGTCAAAACGGCCTTCATTTCACGAATTGATAAGAACGATCGGATTAAATCAAACAATTGTCTAATAACACCGTTGCCCTGGATCTTGCTTAGAACGTCATCATGCCAAACTTTGTCAAATGCTTTCGATGTATCTACAACCACAGATCGAGATATTATTATCACGTTCCTGGTACATATATTCAGTGATGGCCGTTGTCACATCAGCGGTAAACCAGTTGAATCGAAAGACATTGTTTGTCAAAGATAAGAATGGGAGAGATGAGATCCTTAACTACTTCAGCATTGATTAAAACCTTTGCCGAAAGCGATAAGAGTCTAATACGATGATAATTAGAGGGTCCAGAGGGGTCACTTCTTCTTCTTCTTCTATGTGCCCTGTCCCTTCAGGACGTAGGCGATCATGGATCTCCACGTCTCCCTATCCCTTGTGGCTCTTAGTATGTTTGCTCCTGTTGCTCCTGGCAACCCCCGTTCCGTCATCCACCTGATCAGGCCCTGCAAATATGTTATCCGCTGCCTTCCTCTGTCTCTCCTTCCTTCTATCTGTCCAGTCAGTATCAGGTTCTCCAGGCTCTCCTTCCTCATTGCATGTCCCAGGAACTTCAGCTGTCTCTTCCTGATGCTCAGCATCAATTTCCTTTTGTTGCCATTCTTTCTAACACTTCGTCGTTGCTTGTATGCTCAGTCCACGATATCCGTAGCATCCTTCTGTAGAACCACATTTCGGCCGCTTCCAGTTTTGTCCTCATTTTCGATGATATTGTCCAGCATTCACAGCTGTACTGAAGAACTGACATCACGTAGCAGTCTAGCACTCTTTTCTTCGTTTCTATTGAGATCTTCCTGTGTGTTAGTATTTTGCTCATCTTCTGGAACGCGTCCTTTGCCATGCCAATTCGCCTTCGGATCTCCGTGTCGCACTTTCCATCTCCTGTTAGAACACTTCCTAGGTACTTAAATTCTTGGACTTGTTTGATTCTGTTATCCCCCACCTGTATTTGGCATTTTGGGAGGGGTCACTAGAATTCTTAAAAGCTAGAACTACATATAAGGACTTCTAACAAGCTGAAGAATCATGAAGCAGAGAGGAAATAGATGAAAAGTACTGGATCCAGCTCAGGGGCACATTTTTTAGGACAATAACTGGGATTCTATTGCCCCCGCTTCCCTTATGGGAGTCTAATTTGAAATTAGTGTCCGAGACAAGAGACGGGGTTATGCATAAATCATGCTGTAGAGACTCTGTTCTAGGTGGAAAATCAAGTGTGGGTACTCCAGACGAGGCAAGTGTTGAGTTTGTTAGCAAAACATTCTACCTTGCATCTACATTATTTACTGGAGATGTGAGGACCTCGAATTTATTGAATAAAGAAGGGGTTAGTGGTTCAGCATACTCTTCCAGAGCCGCCAGTAATCTCTAGAACCGAACTTGCAAGATGCTGTACGTTGTTTCATTCTATCAGCAAACAATTACTTTGTATCACTTAGGACACGCTTTTATTCATTACGAGCAGAGACAAGGTGGGGTCTAATGTATCAGAAGTATCTCTCCAGTACAGCCGGAAGAAGTGGTTCTTGTGGCCTAGAGTCCGAGCATGCATGTGAGAAACAAGGAGATGAACTAGATTTAACTTGGAATTTCTTTGCTGGAATGAAAGCATCGAGAAGGAGACTTCAGAGGTGCATTTTTGAACAGCGTGGCGATCAATTTCATTACGAAGAAAATCACGGAACAAGTACCAATCCGCATGCTGACAAGATATTCTGTTAGTAGGGAGCTTCTTGGATGAAAGGAAACAGACAGATATGTATACACCACCGCACGATCAGAGTTGCCAATAGGGCAGAGCTACATAGCATGACATAAATCAGGGATAAAAGTAAAGAAGAGATATAAAAGAGAAGCATATCCATGAGGGTGCTTTAGTTCCGCCACTTCATACTTTTACAGCGTAGACCCGCAGTATCATACATGCAAGGTAGAAATATCTTCATTTTCTTCTTCTGCCAATGGTAAAGAGTGTTTATTCGTACAACTTCTTCCCAAATAGACGTTACTTTATGTAACTGACTCCCGGGTAGGGGGATGATACCCCAAACTGGAGTGATCGCACTTGTTATGGTCGCAGCTATGGGAAAATAATGCACCCCCAAACAAAAAAAACAAAAAAATAGAAAAAAAATTAAATTATAAAAATACATTTTCATAGTAAAATTACAAGCAATATATTTTCAATAAAAAAGGGTCAAGAGAACATATTTATAGTAAAATGAATAACAATACATATCTATTGTAAAATAATGAATAATACACTTTTATATCAAAATGGCTAGCAATACATTTAATTAGTGGTTTAAGGTATACAACTGCGTTCAAAATATATCTAATTGAAAGCATAAAATTGTGTTCGATTTCGACTTTAAATAACTCATAGTCGTTGGTATGCCGCTAAACAAAACCAACCAAACAACCAACCAACTTCCCCAAAATTGCAATCTTAACCTATTCAAGTCTAGGTTTAGCTGTTATCTACCCTTTTTTTTAATCATTTCACCCCAAGCAAAGCATTCCACTGCCACTATTGCGCAGGGGGTTACATAGGAGAAGGTAAAGAGAAAGAGTGGTTAGTTATAGGAAATGTCGGAAGAAGGGTGATAGACGGATGAGGATACCGAGGATAAGGGTTGGGTAGATGGGAAGAGTGTTTGAGAGAATGGATGCGAGGTATCTATTGACCTTACATTTAAATTCCTGAAGATTGTAGCTGTCGGGGAAACAAATGTATGGAAAGGAATTCCACAAGCGGGAAGTGCGAAAAAAGTGTTAGAGTAGAAATTGTGGTTACATTTTATCTGTTTCACTGTAAAAGGGTGGGACCTAGTTGCTAATCTAGTATTTCGTGAAAATTCATACCTAGGGGGAACCAGTGATATAAGTTCATCGGAGCAGAAGCCGTGAAAGTATTTATAGAAGAGGCACAGGGAAGGCACGTCACGCCGGTGAGAGAGTGACTGCAGTCGGGCTGCTAAGTCGGTATCGATCACATTACAGATTCTCCGTTGTATTTTGTCAAGAACCCCGAGGAGAATAGCAGAGGCACCTGACCAGATGTGGCAGCAGTATGCAATACACGGGCGGATGGTACTTATTCTTGTAATCTGCACCTACCTATACAGTATTCAGTAATCATTTACTTTGAGTAACTCTTGGGGCTGTAAAAAACAAAAATGGAAAAAAACGCACCCATGCACTTATATGAAAACATATGCATGAAAATAACTACACACACACACAAATTTATCCACGTTAGGTCGTGCTTACAAATTCTTGCCTGTTTGATAACAAACTTTATGCAATCGTCTTCTGCCCCGACATAAACCAAGAATAAATTAAGAAACAATATTTTTTCTCATTTCAATGTCCAGAATAAATATTATTTTCGTGGTTTAATTATTTTAGCACCTCTTGTATTTCCTCTCTCTTTTATTCATATTTTCCTTATCTGTTTCCCTCTCTCTCTCTCTCTCACTCTCTCGCTTTCTCTCTCTCGCTTCACCCCTATGTCTTTATCTATTATTCTTTTTCTTATCGCTCACGCTTTCTTTCTCTCTGTTTTATTTTTCTCTTTCTTTTCTCTCTTTTTTATCGTTTTTCTCTCTTTCTTCTCTCACTCTTTCTTTATAACGAGCTCCTTTTTCTCTCTTTTTCTTCCTTTCTTTTGTTCGTTTTTTCTTTTTTTTTCTAGATTCTTTTCTCTTTTTTCAATTTCTTTTTTTTTACTTTCTTTCTCTCTTTATATCGCTTTCTCTTTATATATTCTACTCCTCTTCCCCTCTACATGTTATTGTGCCATTCCAAATTACACAAGTCAGTGTGAAAAGCAAAATTCTGGATCCTGATTGGATACGAAATAGAAAATTCATATTAACACGTCAGTCAAACGTTTTTCATAACTAAAGAAGAAAATGCCCCCTGGATCCGGTCACATCACTGAATTCCACTACTTAACCACATCCGTGATCCGGTCAAGAGAGTCAGTCAGTCAGTCGGAAGCAGCGAGACATAAAGCTAAAATGTAACGGGAGAAACTTCAATCACGACCGACCAGGACGTAAGGTCACGTCGCACCTTGTTCTCTTTCTCGTGTGCTGTTTCATTTTACTTCTTCTTCATTCAAAGACATGCATACAAAACAAAAGGTCATACATGCATACGTACGTACGCATATACTCTTTCCAACAAATTACTACTATGAACATTTTCTACAATTCTTGATACCCTTAACTTTCTATTTGAACATTAATTTCTATGAATGTTGTTATTTATTTCTTTTAATAAATTTCTACTTTAACATGAAACATGTATATGTTTATTCTTACACTATTTCACACAATTCTACTCATTCCAAGCTGCGGACAACCGACCTTCTGATGAAAACTTTCTGATGATAATTCTGCATAAATCTTGTAAGCTGTAAGGATTTCGGTTATATATTACACAAGGCCAAAATAAATAAATATTAATTATCTCCCTAACGGCTTCAATGGTACCAGTTTGGAAAAGGTAGATCGATTCTTTTGTGTCACAGCAAGATGGATAAAATCACAGAAAACTTGTTTTATAGGCACATGTTCTCAGTTGATAGCTTACTCACTGTCGGTAACCCATGGTATTTTTTCAGTATCTATAGTAATAACTACAACGACGACAACTAGGATGATGATGATGATGATGATGATTGTTGTATTGTGATGATGATGGTGATGAATGTTGTATGCCTAAAGGGTCACTGCATGAGTAATCACCGAAAACAGAAGTTGGGAATAATAGTATATTAACAAAATCCGAACGTGCATAGAATACTGTTGTCATATCTGAATAGGCACCCCTGTTGTTCGTCTCAGTCTTCTCGACGAGGCCCCACAGGAGAATATGTAATGTGATTAGTCCCGACCTGGCAGCTCGACTCCAGCCACTTTGTCATCGGTGGGATGTGGCTTTCTTCCGTCTTTTCTATAAATATTTTCATAGCTTCTGCTCTGATGAACTTGGGTCACTGGTGCCCCCTCCACAGGAATTTACTCGGGCCACCAGACTGGCCAGAAGGTCACAACCTTTTACATTTAGATCAACCTAATGCAGGCGACAATTCTACTCTATCAGCTTCTTTTCTCGCGCTTCCCGCCTATGGAACTCCCTTCTATATACTTAGTATAAACTCCAAAAATTTAAATGCAATGTCAACTAACATCTCTTATTCACGTACCTCCAGCTCTTTCCACATCCGTTTATTTTGTTTTTCTCCTTTCTCTCTACCTTCGTAACTGTCTTCACTCCTGTGTTCCCATCCTTCTTTTGTCTTTTCTCTTTCACCCGCTTTAGCTGGTTCGTCTTTGTCTTCACTTTCCTCCTGTCTAAAACTTTGTGTAGCCCCTTGTACATCAGTGACTGTACCGCATTGCTTGTGGTGAAATAATTATATATATATATATATATATATATATATATATATATATATATATATATATCGCACGCTGCGTGAAGTAGATACACTGCTTGTGAACTGCTAGTCGGTACAATCACTCCACTCTACCCCAATAGTGTACACGTATAAAAGAACATAGGAAAATTCCATTCCTGTATATAGATAGGTATGCTACAATGATGAGGCTGATGATTATTGTTGTTGTTTTTGGATGATGGTCACTGTTTGATGATGATGATGATGATGATGATGATGATTGCTGGATTGTGAGGACGTCAATGATAATGAGTGTTTGATTATTGGGGATGATTGTTGGGTGATGATTGTTGAATGATGTTGATGATAAGTGCGATGATAATGATGTTGATGATGATGAGTATATCTTTTGATCTTTGCCTGGTGATGACGATGATTATTCCTTGATGGGTGTTGATCGAATTAAAGGAATCTTCACGCTGCTTTGATCGCTATTTTATGGAAATATAAACGAAATGTAAACCGAACGGTCAAATAAACACGACTTCAATTTGGAATCTAACCTCAAAAGCTGCGTACAATTCCGCATTAATTAGTGACCTTACGAGAATCATAGCTTAGGGAAACCAGTCTCTGAGGAGAACTAGCACTGACCAAAGCTTTTACGACTGTTAGGGATCTGGTCTTGATATAAATGACTGGTTCAATCGTCTTTCACTATCAAATGATCCTAATGAAGACATAACGATTCGACTTCTTCTCCCTGTTCTGAATTAACTACGAGCACTTTCTTTATTTTCCCTCTGTGTCAACATATGTGTAATCTGCATAATGTGCGGTTAACGTAACAGTTATTAGCGTAGAAAATGAAATCGGCGAGCTGAGTTCAAATTTTGATCGAGTCAAACAAGGCGGAAATGCTACTAACACACAAGGGTTACTAGGTGTGTAAAAAGATAAAAACAGAAACATTTCTAAGGGGCAAGTACGAAATAAAAGTAATCCAGGGGACAGTAGATAGCGAGTGACATTGCATTTAAATTTTTGCATATTAAATTTTGCTTGAAAGTATGAAGCGAGAAGTTCGGGAAAGAAACTGTTAGGATAGAACTTCCGGTTACATCTAGCCAGCTCAACTCTAAATTGATGAGACCTCGTTACCATTCTAGTCAGTCAGTTAAGTGGCATACGTGATACACGCTTTCGGCGATCATGTCTCGAAAGAGACATGATTGACTGGGCAGAAGATTATTCCGCAGTAGGTTGCCATTACTTTCTGCGCTAGACTGGCAGATGTTAAAAACTTATTTCTTTCATTTTCTCACTGAAACTAAATATCGTCTCAATCCCAACTATTCTCACAACACTCTCATCTACCCAACCCTAATTCTCGGTATCCTTACCCGCCTATCACCCACCCTCTGTCATTTCCTATATTTAATCAGCCTTTCTCCACTCTACGTAGCCCCCTGCACAGTAGTGGCAGTGACATGCCTTGCTCGGGGTGAAATGCTTATAAAAAAAAAAAAAAACATGTCCTTACCGTCTTTCCGCACTCTCATATCGGAATAGTTCATTATTTAAGATGTTTTGGCAGACACGTCTTTTATTTCTTCTTCCTCTATTTCTTTCTTTCTTTCTTTCTTTCTTTCTTTCAGTGAAACCATACAGCGACTATGATACGTCTTTTTCGTTATTCCACGCCATAAAAAATTGTTCAATTATTTAATAAGTCAGTCAGTTAAACGCCATACGTGAAACACGCTTGGGCGATCATGTCTCGAAAGAGACATGACTGACTGGGCAGAAGATTATCCCGCATTAGGTTGCTATTATATTCTGTGGTAGACTGGTTGCCAGCCAAGGCTATAGAACCCAATCTGTTCTGTTATTTAATCCATAACTGGAGGGAAGGGACAGATTATTACCTTTCCCAAGGGTATTTGAGCGTAAGTGAATGCAGGGAATTTACCTGGAATTCGAACTCAGCTCCCCGATTTCTCGTTCCGAGCCGTTATCCACCGCACTACAACGCACATCAATTTTAGTACTGCGTTTAATTTCACATGTGTAGGCACTATAATAAAAGAGCTCTTTCGAACTATCTTTCCAGGAGTTATATTATACCAAGAATAGAGTATTGCTGTCATACATAGGCAGGTGTTGCCTGATCCTCACTCACTAACATTATGCAGCTTGTGAGTGAATTATCATCCACTCTACAACCCTTTATCCCACAGACGAAACGTTGCCAGCCTTTAACGACTGTATTGATATTACTATGGCAGATGTTCTGGAAATTGTGGTGTTTTTTGAGGGATCTTTTTTTCAATTTTTTTATCTAATTTTTTCCTTCAATAGTCTCAAATAGATAGTCTCATTAGACAGAAACCTTCATATAAATGTCATCCATGACACTAAACTCGTTTTGAAATATCCAAACTGACAGTTTTATAAAACCGCATACTCAGATCAATGGTTAAAAAATGGCCGCCATTGAATGAAACCTGTAGATTCTAACTAAAATATTTGAGTCTGGCGCTACAAAATCTCAAAAATTGTACAAAAAAACAGTAACTGCATCATTTAAGACTTGTATTCTCATTTTATTGAGATTGGAACCTCGAATGTTCCTCAGGTGTTAGTATCACATGGTTTTATATTCAGTTAATTAATCGTAATACGATTGATCCACGGTAGACCCACAGTTGGGTCAGTCGATAGATTCGTTATTCTCTAAATTACAATTACTCTCTATTGCTCAACTTTTCACGCTAAACAATCAACCGGCCATTCGCTGTAACTAAACTCATCACCCCAGACTTCTGTCTGGTGATTTTATAGTTATTTGTGGTACCACCTGACAGCCTGCAGAATAATCCATTTTTCTTGTATTATTCTTTCACTGGCGATCAGTGTTCAAACACACTCGTCGGCGTTATGCTTTTTCCATGACACCTCCTCTTTTAACCCTGTCATCAGTCGTGGGGTATCTGATACCGATACTCTTTTGTTTCATTGATCACGACCGTGTTTCAGGGTTAAGTGGACATATCCTTTTACATGACAGAATTTAAGAGCAATAACTAAAATTTATAAAATAATTCACTCAAGAGAAAATAATAATATCATTATGAGGTTGACATTCTACATTATTTCAAAGAAAAGGTTAGGGGAAAATGGCCTTCAGTACTGGAAAAAACGATAACAAATAGTAAACTTGAGAAATCTATATTCGTAAAAATATCTTTTATAGAAAGATTTTATGTTTCAACCGAGAGAAGTACAGTCTGCGAAATGAATGAATGCCAAATGTTTCCTTATAAGGAAACGGCTAATATTACTATCAGCATTTTCAGCTTTTGGAAAATCCATTCGACCAACTGTCAGTTCTCACTTGTTGTAGCTTCGGTACGGTTTCTCAGTCGACATGAGGAAAGCTGGCTTTTGTTGCAAATCACAAAAATAATTGATTTAACTAGCTGATGGGTCAATAGTAATATATTTTTTAAGTTCTATTCGATTATACTTTTTTTTAATCCTTTCACTTCTAGCAAAGCAATAAACCGCTGAGATACTAGGAATTACTGACTGTGAGAGAATACAAGAAAAATAAAAAGTTTATTAACGCGGGAGAACGATAAAGGAAAATCAGTTAAAAAGACAGAAGATAGCGACTGATATTGCATCTAAATGTTTGAAGATCAAACTTGTCTGAAAGTAAGAGGCCGGTAGTGAGATCCTTAAAGTGAGAAGAGTAGAAAAAGAAACTGTTAGCACTGAATTTACATCTAGTTATTTCAAATGTAAAAAGATGGAACTTGCCAGCAATCTAGTACTGCCCTTATTACGAGGGTCATTCAATAAATAAGGTGAATTTTTCGGTATAAGGACATTTACGAGGGTCATTCAATAGATAAGGTGAATTTTTCGGTATAAGGACTTCTACGAGGGTCATTCAATAAATAAGGTGAATTTTTCGGTATAAGGACATTTACGAGGGTCATTTAATAAATGATGTGAATTTTTCAGTATAAGGACTTCTACGAGGGTCATTCAATAGATAAGGTGAATTTTTCGGTATAAGGACTTCTACGAGGGTCATTCAATAAATAAGGTGAATTTTTCGGTATAAGGACATTTACGAGGGTCATTTAATAAATGATGTGAATTTTTCGGTATAAGGACTTCTACGAGGGTCATTCAATAAATAAGGTGAATTTTTCGGTATAAAGACATTTACGAGGGTCATTTAATAAATGATGTGAATTTTTCGGTATAATGACTTCTACGAGGGTCATTCAATAGATAAGGTGAATTTTTCGGTATAAGAACTTCTACGAGGGTCATTCAATAAATAAGGTGAATTTTTCGGTATAAAGACATTTACGAGGGTCATTTAATAAATGATGTGAATTTTTCGGTATAAGAACTTCTACGAGGGTCATTCAATAGATAAGGTGAATTTTTCGGTATAAGGACTTCTACGAGGGTCATTCAATAAATAAGGTGAATTTTTCGGTATAAGGACATTTACGAGGGTCATTTAATAAATGATGTGAATTTTTCGGTATAAGGACTTCTACGAGGGTCATTCAATAAATAAGGTGAATTTTTCGGTATAAGGACTTCTACGTAGATGTCCTTATACCGAAAAATTCACCTTATTTATTGAATGACCCTCGTAGATGTCCTTATACCGAAAAATTCACCTTATTATTGGTTCTTTTTTTTTATAAATATTTACATAAAAATGTTTCTAATGTGATTTTCTCATTGGTGTCTATACTTTAGTGATCAGCTAATCAGAATATTTACCCATCAAACTAATCAATTAAGGAGATGTTAAAGTTTTCCATGAAGTTTGATCGGTCAAGTGCTGTCACTGCCAAAGGAGTTCATTCCAGAAAAAAGAAGGGTTAATCCAAAAAGAAAGAAAAGTGGAGTTATACAATCGACACTGATACCAATAATAACATATTTTCAATTTTTCTTTATATTAATATAGATTAATCAATCCATATCACGTATATAAAAATATATTAAATTCAATAAAGTTAATAAGGGGATTCAGTTTGCGATGTACATTCAACGTAAATTGATTCATCTACGGAAGCTAAAACAAAACATTCTCATACAACATGATTTCTTAAGAAAAAAACAAAAATACTCTCTTAATATGGCTGCTTAACTGAAATTAATGGATAATGGCCCGGAACTATTAATGGGAGAGCCTCGGTCTAAATCCAGTCGGGTTCGTTATATTCACTTATATGCCTTGAGAAAGGTAAGAATTTATTTTTTCTCGCCTCTCAGGAATGAGTTTATTAGTAAGATTTGTATCACTAAATCATTATTATTTCACCACCAAAAGAAATTCTTAAAATCTACAAACATTTTCTGGCTTTAAACTGTCTGCAAAGGATCGATAAATCGTGGAAAATAACTCAATGGATCCAGACTACGAATTTCGATTTTGTATTTATTTATTTATTTATTTATTGCATTTTAAGATTAGACATATTATGGTTTGGCTTCTATTGTGAGATTAATTTACAAAGAATAAAAACTGGCATCTTCACTTGGTTCTGCGTATTATTAAACAATGGAATCCATATTTGAAAACTGGTTTTACAGAACTTAAACGTTACAATAGGTTAAGTGCTATACGTGCTTGGCCAAAAGAGACATGACTGACTCGAAAGAAGATTTTCCCACAATATGTTGCCATTACTTTCTGCGGTAGACTGGTTACTGACTAAAGCTATAAAACCCAATCTGTTCTGCTTTGTAACCCATAGCTGGAGAGAGAAGTGACAGATTAATATCTTTCCCAAGGGTATTTGCGCGTAAGTGAATTCAACGAATTTAACCGGAAATCTAACTCGATTCTCTGATTTTTCGTTTCAAGCCGATATCCACAGTAACACAACACACAGTAAATGCTTAATTTACAGAATCACTTAAAACTGTTGATCTTTTATTAAAATTAGCTGTTTTTAAACAATATCGTTAACTTCAGGCTTCTTTAAACTTGCCGAATATATTTGGTGCCTTTTCATTTCCGGTTTAATAGAAAACTATGTTTATTCATAGTGAATTTTTGGATTTTGTTTTCTGTTATTTTACACTAAATGAAGCATTTGAATTACTGGTTATAATTATTGAATTAATCTAGTTCGATCGATTTGATTGATCAATTTTAGCTGATTCAGTGCATACTACTTTCTTCTGAATTCCAGTTTATCGGATTAAAATCGATCGGATAGCACATTTAAATGACGAATGCTGGCTGATTGTGGAGAGACGAAAGAGGCCATGTTCCTTATTCTACAGTATACTTCCTCACCAGAGACACACAAAAATTGATTTTATTCGTGAAAGTATTACCATCGATCAGCAAATCCATCAAATAACTAAATCAATTATCTTTTCGTGAGTCTCAAATACCCGACCATGAAGCACATACCATGCAACTCAATAATATCTACTGTCTGGTTGTGTCATCGACAATTTAAAAAAAAAACCACCACCAGGTCTTTGTAGTCAGGAGGGTGACTAAACAGGATTAAAAAAAACAAACACCGGAGAATGAATTATCTTGTAGAGTCAAAAGCTGTCTTGCACTATCGATTTGTTTGAATTTAAAACAATATATGCAGCTTGTGAGATGATGACGCGGCATTGCTTGGCGCGGGAGGGTGGTGTGTCTTATACTGACATAAATTCCGATGTTGGAGGGTTCCCCCGATGGAAGCAAATTAAGGTAGATTAGTCAGTTTTCAAAGATCCAATCCACTAATAATATATACAAGCAGAGAAGTCAGTTTCTATTCATTTTCTGTTCACCCCAACGCCTGCCTATGGAAGCTAAGGCAAAATCAGCACATATCACGTGATTTCTTAAAATGCAACTGCTGTATTCTATAAAGACGTTACTAACAGACAAGGTGGTATTCAAGGGAAAATGTGTTGATGAAACAGGAAAGATTAATTGTAAAGCGAATACATTACTGCTAGAGAGGTAATCTGGTAGCAGGCTAGTTATTGCTGAAGCAAGTCACACACACACGAGCGCGCAGGCAGACATATATACATATATATGTATATATAGGGATATTAATATAATCTTTAAAAAATTTGGATATTCTACAAACCCATGGGTAATAGATATTTAGCAGCTAAGCTGCTGCTCTTTAGACCCAAATCATATGATTTGAGTGTAAAGGGCGGATTAGGTGCGAAATATTTATTACACATGGGTTTGTAGAATATCCAAATTTTTTAAAATTGTATTATTCTGTTAAATTTAATAAAAAATCTAACATTGATTTCTTCTTGAATTTTTCTCTGTTGGAATTTACCTTACAAAAATACCAAATATTCTACGTAATATATATATATATATATATATATATATATATATATATGAGCTGTGATATAGATCTGTCTGCGAATGACTATATATATATATATATATATATATATATATATATATATATATAGTCATTCGCAGACAGATCTATATCACAGCTCATCAGTACGATTAGACTAGCCAGGATCGAAAGCCGACCGAATTGACATCAGTCGGCGATTCTATCTCTGAGCTATGGGCGCTCGGTAGAGGAAGGTGAAATTTAGCATGTTATATACAATGTAAATACACGCCAGTAGCTGAGAGTGTTCAAATTACTGAATACCTGATGCGCAGATGCGTGTCTAGCTACTTTTATTTTTAAGTCTACCATTCCTTCATAGTGCTCAATCGGGGTGTAAGAGCGTAAATAGTCATCTGCAGACAGAAATATATATATATATATATATATATATATATATATATATCATTCGTCAGGATTCGAACCTGCGACCCCTACCCACATAGGGGAAGCTACCATGTGATCAATTCCCCTATTCTAATAAGAATAAAAAGTTTTGAATTTAAAAATGTACTTTTTTGGGACAGTATTTGTTTATTTTTATTATTGTATTTTATATTTCAGGCTGCCCTCGGTCCTTTATCAGAAACAAGTGATTTTTAAATTTGAATTGAAACGTATTTCACGATAGCGTCCGAATATATATATTTTTTTGTGTTTACATCACGTGGTGTGTTTGTTTACGTGATGTAAACACAAAAAAAAATTATTCGGACGCTATCGTGAAATACGTTTCAATTCAAATTTAAAAATCACTTGTTTCTGATGAAGGACCGAGGGCAGTCTGAAATATAAAATACAATAATAAAAATAAACAAAGACTGTCCAAAAAAAGGACATTTTTAAATTCAAAACCTTTTATTAATATTCTTTCCCATACATATTAAGACAGTATACGGGGATCATCACTATATATATATATACGTGTGTGGAGTGTTGGAGGTGGATACGTGTATGTGTGTGTGATATAATAAAACTATCAAAATAAGACAGAAATTAAAAACAACTTTACTTCTTGAACATGGCAAAAGTAGCGGAAAGTACTTAGAGATAAGAAAACAGGATAGACATAATCTTGAAACATCAATAAATATTTTTTGCAAGTAAAGAAGAAAAATTAACAAAGAAATCCGTAAAAATATCTTTGCATCAGCTTCAATCAAACATCCAAGAAAGATTTCTTGCCACCAAAGTGTACATTATATGCCTGTGCTGAAGCAGGTCTTTTAACGAAAATAAACATCTAACACACACACACACGAGTATATATATATATATATATATACATATATGTGTGTGTGTGTGTGTGTGTGTGTGTATAATCAATTTAATGTTTGCATTCTTTTTCACCAAAATTCACATAGTCTGTCTCTCCCACTTTATATATATATATATATATATATATATATATTGATGGATGTGCTTTGTGGTGCAGTAGATGTTGGCTCAGAAGGGAAATTCGATATATATATATATATATATATATATATATGTATGTATATCGAATAAAGAAATAGGGTTGTTCCAACGAGAGTAATTAGTATAAAATAAAATAAAAAGTGTGAGAAGCCGCGAACGTTTTCTTTAAATATGTGTTTATTGTTTTGCTATTTATACTAGTCATCGCCCGGTTCACACTCCACCCACGTCTATTGAACGGGTGAAGAGGCTCATCCCTTGTTTCCTCTTTAGGATGTGGTTTCCGGCTCTCTTTCTCTCTTCCAATCTTTTCACTCTTACGTAGCCCCCTGCACATCACTAGCGTTACCGCATTGCTCGAGGTGATATGATTAATAAAAACAAACTATTAATTGCTCATGATTTGCGCTACACGTGTTTCGAGTCTAAATTTGACTCTCTTCAGGTAAACAAATTCGTTGTTTTATGTTTGGGTTTCTCTTAGTATATATATATATATAGTGTATTTTCTAAAAAAGACCAGATGAGATATATACAGATTTCAACTCAGAGTTGTCAGACTTGTGGTACTCTCTGCCTCCGGAAGGACAGGAACCCAGACGAGGTTATGCCGAAGGGCAAAGTCTCGTCTAAAGAAAAACAAACAAGAGCCTGACCATGCCTTATCCAAGGTCTACAGGGAAATTTTGAGCGTGCTTACGGCTCTGATTATCCACATTAAATTATCGGCCTTAAGCCACATCCGACCTCAGTGGGGCGGTTTCTGGTATATATCCAGTTTAGACATACAGATTACACACTTACAGACAGATATACATAAACATATATATATATATATATATATATATGGGGAGGTTTCTGATATATATCTAGTTTAGACATACAGAGTACACACTTACAGACAGATATACATAAACATAGATTTATATATATATATATATATATATATATATATATATGGGGGAGGCGCGTTTAATTCAGACGATTAAACTGCTTTTATTTCAAAATTATAAATATGCACTTGTGTGTGCGCGTGTATTTATATATATATATAGTCTGTACTCATGAGTGTTCAGTAGATATTAATGTTAATATGTTCTTTTTGCAAAATATTCATTATATATGAGTATGCATATGTATGTGTGCGCGTGTGTCTACGTTTGCGCGTGCAAGACGTACGAACGTGTTTGTGTGTGTAATCCATAATTCTAAACTACTGTTTTTGTCCATTAATCTACTTTTTGCTTTCTTTATCTTTACTGCTACAAACACAGACTAATTTTTTTTTTTCGGCAATTTCATGAATTTTCGCCACGTGGCTTCCACGTGCGATAGATAAAATATCTGAGTAATCTTGAGAAAACGGGCGCCATGTCACAATAATGAACCTCCTTTCTGTTGTTTATTAACTGCACGCCACTAAATAGTCAGTTGGTATTACGTTTGAATACATCATTCTTTGTATTTCTTTTTGGATCTTATTCAACGAGGTCTCAAATTCATTTGTAACTGATACGATTATCCCTTGAATCAGGGACAACAATAATTATACATTACGATCACGAATTATGTTCTACGGGACGCCATGTGATTTGCAGCTGCAGCGGCGGGGATCTGCCGAGAACAAGACAACCTGGTGATGTCCAAACCGAATTAGGTTGGTTCTGCATTCAGACTTGTAATTTACTTCGAAGTGTTTTCCTAAAAAATTTAAAGCACCCAGTTACTTGTGTTTTCTTTGCCCTACACTGGTTAGCATCTAAGTCAAATCTGCTCTGCTATTTAACCTGGAATCATATTGGTTCATGTTTTTGCAAGGGAAATGGTTTTTAACAACCGACATATTTAATTTATTTGTTTTGAACATTATTTTGAATCGACCCTCGTATTTGAGAAGATATCCTGTTTTTAATCAAACAAAATATTTATATATTTAGTTCTACCGGCCAGATTATTTACGATAATTTTTTTTACAAAACTGTGTGTTATTCGGCAGGATTCGAACCTGCAACCACTATCAAGTATGTTTCCTTTTCGTTTCTATTGTCTCTTAAACCACGTTGTTGCTAACATGCTCGGATGAACTTAAGTCACTGGTGCTTCCTCAACAGGTGTTTACTCGTGCAACCAGAATGGCAAGTGGGTCCCACCCATTCACAGTTAGGTTAGTCAAATGCAGACAACAATTCTAATCAGCTTCTTCTCTCGCACTTCCCGCCTGTGGAACTCGCTCCCATATTCTTGCTTTCCTGACGGCTACAACCTCCAGAAATTTAAATGCAATGTGAATACTCATCTACTAACCACTTGACTCTAACCCTTCCCTCACCCCGTACATCCTTCCCTTTCTCTCCCCCCCTTGCAACTGTCATTACACCTGCATTTTCATCTTTCTATTGCTTCTTTCTAATTGGTTTGTAACCCTCTTCTCCCTCCTCTAATTAATTTTCTTTCAGTTATGTAGCCACCCGCACATCAGTGGCATTTACGCCTTGCCCGGGGTGAAATGATTAAAAAAAGCATATTCGGTCCATGGTATCCTCAGCATTCCTCTGTAGAACCACATTAGGTGAGCGTGTGTGTCATGTAAAATGAACCACTTGAATTCATTCATTGGGTGTTTAATCCCGGTTATTTCAATATGAAGTTAACAGCAGTGGGGATAAAGAGGTGTATTTTTTAATGCGCTTATGTCGCAACCGAATGCGATAAAAGGTCAGTTTAAAGTGGATTTAACGGCAATACTGTGGAAAAGACTTTGAAACCCCATTCTCCTTTTCGGGCACGCTATACACCCACACCCTCTCGAAGGAGAGTTACTGCTTGAAGGAACAGTCCTGTGGGTCTTGAGCTTAATATTAATTCCAACTTCTTTTGATAAAAGCGAATATATATACAAGTTCGGGAACAAAGAAAAGAAATTAAACTGTAATTCATTCTCGATCCAGAAAAAAAAAGTAGATACGTGTTATTCTTGAATTATTTAGAACTATTGTTTTGATTTCGTGTTCTAATGTGTTGCCCTACAAAGGAAAACACCGGTTCGAATCCTACTGGGGAGCACATTTCTATTTATTTACTTTTCTAGAGTGCAAAGGCTATTAGATTATATACACACTGTTTGTATAATAAAAAAATGATTTATCTATTTCAGAAATGGATATCCATAAAAATAAGATATATTCTTAAGAGGTGCAATATTTATATGCAAAATGTGGAATCAGTAAGGTATGTTAAATGTCAGTTTCAAGATTTAGAGAATCTATAGTTCACTCTTGAATTAGATATGTACAGTTGCTAACCAGTCTTGATCCCTATGTCCACATTGTCCACATACACAGACACACACACACACACACACACACACACACACACACACACACATATATATATATATATATATATATAAAGTATAACTAGTGAGCCGACAAACCTACCAAGGTTTCACCTAAGCGGATCGTTCCCTGACGATCCGCTTTGGTGAAACCTACGTAGGTCTGTCAGGCTCACTAGGTATCCTTTATTTATTCCGCTCGACCTAAGTATTGGGCGCTTTTTTGTTAGTTGATTACTCGTGTCGGGATTTTTTCTTTGGGCTTCGTGCTGACTCGGTCCGAACCCTATTGACTGGCGTTCATGTGCTTAGCTCTTTCTTTTTTTTATAACCATTTTTCCTTCCACGTAGATCCGCGGAGGGTTTTTCGACACGAGCATAGTTATAAGTTTGTCTTTATATATATATATATATATATATATATATATATAGTGTATCGAGGCAGCAAATAATTTCCTAAACATATACTGTTAAATATAAGAGACAATGAATGTCTATTATGTTTAATCATGAGCCGTTCTAAACGTCGTATCTTGGCTTTAATTTCAGTTGAAAATAAAGACAAAAATTCTCCAACATTTGGATATTTTTTAATTAATTTGCTTCTAAGCTTTCGGCTCACATGAGCCATCTTCAGAGAGGTTATTTAGACGGTAATACAACATCCACCATCACCGACGATTTTATTTTTTGTTGACATAAAACTCCGCTAGGCAACGGCAATAGTTACCAAAATAACAAATGTAGTTCTCAAATTTGCAATGCGGTTCTATGATGTCACTGCGCGTGAAAGCGCGAAATGACAACAAAACCATATATATATATATATATATATATATATATATATATATATATATATGAAATGAATTGTTTGAACATTATTTTTTATCGATATTCGTATTTAAGTAGATATTCTGTTTTGTTTTGTTTTGTTTTTTTACTTAAACAGTATTATATATTTATATCTACTGGCCTGATTATTTACGATAAATTTTTATTACGAAAATGTGTGCAATTCGGCAGGATTCGAACCTGCGACACATAGTGCAAAACTATAATACAAAACTCTTAAAAGAAGATAATTCAGTGATACAAAATGATGCAGAGAAAGAAAGGAGGAAAACGCAACATGCTGTTGGGATTTTACAAAATTAATGTTGCCATATCAGGCCCGGTGCTTCTGCCGTAATTCTTGAGATTCTTGAAAAATTCCAAAGAAGAATCTGTAATGTAATCGACCCTGACTTGGAATCACGAATTCAGTCACTATTCTCACCAACGTGACATGGCTTCCCGCTGTCTTTTCTACAAATAAAGTGACATCTCGCTCCCACCCATTTACTGTGGAAATAGCGAAATACGACTGCCACTTCTACTTAGATCTTTCTTTCTTGCATTTTCCACCTCAAGAACTCATTTCTATTTACTTGCTTCCCTAATAACTACAATCTTCAAAAATGTAAATAAAACGTCAGACGCCATTTTCTGTCTTTTTGAAACCCTGTTTAACTTTTGTCTTTCCTCAATCCTTCCTATTCTCAGTCTTCTTTTCTACTTTCACTCATTGTAACTCCCTACGGACTAGAAATACCATAGTCTTGCTTGGGGTGAACTTATTCAATACAAACTCATAAGCATCCTCACAAAATGTCAGATATGATATAACTTATGTAAATATGGTTCCCTTTGAGTCATCCATATGATACGTGGGGGGTTACATAAGAGTAAAAGTTTAGGCAGGAGGAGAGTGAAGAGAAAGACGAACCATCTACAGGGGATGTCAGAGACAGGGCAAGAGAACACAGGTGTGAGAACAGTTGCAAAGGTATAGAGAAAGGAAAAGAACAAGATATACGGGGTGTTGTAGAAAGGACTGGAGTCAATTGGATAAGAGATGGGAATTGACATTGCATTTAAATTCCAGGAAGTTGTAGCCGTCAGGGAAGCAAATATATGGAAAGGAGTTTCACAGGTGGAAGGTGCAAGAAAAGAAGCTGTTGGA